>SNQN01013663.1:0-12633 GCA_008642245.1 Bassia scoparia | reverse complement strand
CCAGAGAAGAGGCAACCCGGCCCAGTGCATAAAGGTAGAGCCCAAGAAGAACAAATCAGCAAGGATACCTATTCTCGAGATACAACTTCCACCCGGTAATATAGGGAACGTGGGATAAGCTCATGGTCAGTAACTACTCCCTAAAGAACCGGACAAAGCAGACGGTTATGAAATCCTAGGAACGTGGTGCAGAAGACTCTGGAATATGCAAGGCTTAGGATATAAAAAGAAGGTAGATATCTCGGTGAAAAGGCAGAAAAAAGCTATCACTGAAATTGTAACTTGAGAGAACCTAAGAGAGAGAGAGAGTATACGGTTGTATCGACGAGCATTGCCCTGAAACTGGTGTAATCTTGAACCTGTAATTGGATATTAACATAGTGGATTGGTGGACTCATAGCCACCCGCGGTTTTTTACCCTTCTTCATGGGGTTTTTCCGCGTGACCATGTTCGGTGTCGTTCTTTCTTGCTGTTTTTTATTCGTTTTTATTCACGCTCTTAGTTGCTTAGGAATTGCTACGACGTTGCTTAAACCTGGTTGCAGTCGTACTAGCTTAGATTAGGTTAATTACTGATTTTTGCATAAACACATAGTAACCATAGTTGAACACTTGGACAATTGAAATGTACTTACATCAAAATTTTGTTACAATATAATACAGTATAATTCAAAACTGAAATAATGATTTGCCGTAATTTTTCATTAATGGAAAATACAATATATTTTTGTTTTTTTAAATACTTTTCTACATATGAATATTTTCCGAATATTTTCCTGTGTTCCTTCGCATAGTAGATGCTTTACAAGTTCGACATGAGTATTTTCAACAAAGTTATGATGCTATTAAAAGAAAAGAACACTAAGTATCTGTTTACATTAGATTATTTTTAGTTCAGTTCAACTTCATTCAGTTCAGTTTTTAATTCAATTTTTCTCTCTCATAAAATATTCAATTCAGTTCAGCTTCATTCAGTTCAGTTCAATATGTATCCATATCCAATCATTTTTATTTTTTTATTATTGGTACTATTTATTATTTATTTTTATTATTATTAATAATTAATTTTATTTTTACTTTTTATTTATTAATTTATTATGTTATTAGGTTTAAATAAATTTGTATGACTTTAACATATAATATTATTTAGCTTTGTTCATTTATGTTACTATTATATACGGAGCAGTAAAGATAAAAAGAAAATAAAAAATGTCATATATTTGAGTCTTAGCGTCTTAGGGGCGTTAGGGCTAAAGTGATAAAATTGATCAAGTGTCGCTGAATCTTAATAAGAATTTGATGACATCATTTTCATTGAGGATCACAAAAAAATGATGTCACTAACTGTGTCCCCTTGAAATATACGATATTAACCTTAGAAAAACATAACTTTCGATCATTAGCTAATCATTCTCTTTCCTAATTCAAAAACATTCATATTAAGAGTAGTTCAAATAAAGTTGCCAAAGTAATGAAACTTAATGGAATGACTTGATATGCCTAATGTTTACGAAATGTCAATTTTACCTTTAATGAAACTTAATGTTTAATTTATGACTTGATATGCCTAAAATTCTCTTTTTTATTCAATTGAAAGTGAAAAATTACAATTATTGTATGACTTAATTGGTAAAAAACTAAAATTAATAAACATTACAGTACATTGGATTGAAAACATATTTGAATCTAAGTCATTGTAAATTATAAAATAATTATAATTAAAATAAATTGCATTGCTAATTAACTATAAATTAATAATATCCAATATTTGCTAAACATTTTAATCTAATATCCAATTTCGAATCGAATATCCAAAAAAAGGATCGGGTACGGATTGAGTATTCGAATTTTCGGATAGTTTTGCTTGGCCCTACCTGATAAGAGAAAATATGTGTTGCACTCTTTTTTTTAACCATGATTTTGTCCCACATTGGATTTTCCTGATAAGGTTTTAACGACGTAACATTCGAAAGCGCATTACGAAATTGTTGTATTCTTTTTTCCTTTAATAAGTTTTTGTCTCATAGAGTCATAGGGTTTTAATGTGTCACCCACGGGAAATTATATCTTTCAATAATATTCTAGATTGTATTAAAATTAATTATTGTATTCACTTGGGAGGGGTAAATGGGTAAATGTAGGATATCGGTTAAGATTTAACGGAGATAAGGGAAATAGGGGTAATATCATTAACGTTGGACAAAGTATGGGGGTTATTTTTAATTTCAAATGAAATTGGAGGTAATTCACAAATAGGCTATAAAGTGTGGGGGTTATTCGCAAAATTTCCTAATTTGAATTGTTGAGATCCATCATGGAGTTTGGTTTCTTGAACCTCTTCATCATCAAGAGCGACAGGAAGTGTAGAATTCCGATTCCTTGCAGCAGCAACAAAAACTCTACCAATCCTCTTGAATGGACTTTCCCCCTCGCTTATCAGAGTGTAACGATAAGTCGGAGTTCCTACCAGAAATACGACAAGAGCAATGGCCATGATCAAGCATGGAATTCCAAATCCGAGACCCCAACTAAGGTTATCCTGAACGTAGATTAAGATTCCGATACCTGACAATGCACCCAGCGAAAGACCAAAGTACCACCAATTAAAGATAGAACTTTAGGCTTTGCTCTCGTTGGGGTGTTTACCGTCAAACTGATCAGCCCCAAATGCCTGAACACAAGGCTTGTGCCCGCCTTGCCCAACAGCCTCCAGGATACGAGGGATGCCTAATCAATCCATTGGATTGTTAAAGAATATTACCATTTGCAATCGCGGTGAACATCCAGGAGTTATCCATTTCACTTGCTTCTCGATTGAGACAGCTAATGGAAGGCAGCATTGTCGATAAAGTCATCAAACCCATGCCCTGTTAAACCATTCAGTCATCCACATTACATTAATTCATCAAACCCATGCATATAAGCTACTGATGATTATGAGTTGTGATGCTATCTTAAATGCCATTGACGGTTGATCTTATTATGCCTTGGCAGTAAGTCACTAAGTCCTTTTCATAGGATATGAATATATGATGATCAAGGAACTTCAAGTTTTAACTTAAGAACTCATGCTTTCTATTCTTAAAGCCAAGTCACAGCCAATTTATACAACAAAATCCAGTGAGAAGAAGATTAGCAAATCAATCATCTTGCATCATTATTTCCTCTTTTTTCTCTCATATTTGAATAGCCAAAGAATTGAATCCAACACTAATCCAAGTTAAATCAAACAGTTATACTCACAAAAGGCAATTAAAGTGAACTAAAAAAGAAACCACAATTCCATCACACCCCACAAATTTAAAAGGCAAAGAAATGAAATGAAGTTATAGTACTCCCTCCGTTTTTTTTAGATGTTTCATACCATTTTGGAACGGTTTTTAGGAGTTGATTGAGTTGAATAAAATAGTTGAGTAAGTTGGGTAAAAAGTTGAATAAGTTAGGTAAAAGAGTAAATGGGTGAATGAAATTTTATGGAAAATAGTAATTTTGGGTGAATAGATTAGGTAAAATAATGAAAATTGACTTTAGAAATGAGTAATTCATTAATGTTAGAGTAAATAAAGTAGGTAAAAGGTAAAAAGGTTTATTTTTAGATTGGTTTGGAACATCTATTTAAAAACGGATCAAAGAGGAAAGTGGAACATCTAAAAAAACACGAGGAGTGAGCTTTCTGTAGCTGTTGAGCAAGTAAAATGTCGATGACTGCCTGCCTACAATTTTCTCCTAGTCTGGGTTGAGAAGGGTTGAGCGCTTCCCGTCAATGCTTAACCCTCGGACGAAGCATGATCTACTGCACGTAACTACTCTACGCGTTCTTGACCCTCCTGCTAGAAATCTTGAGCGCCTGGCACCTTGCACAAAGAAAAAATCCTATTCGGATTATCTCCACTCGTCGATGCTTAAAGAAGTAGGAGTTTAGGCGGAAGAAAGTTGCCAAGCTAGAGAGAGAAGTAGTTGGGAGTCTTGCAATTAAATGCTATGAAGAATGTGTTTATTTCTGTGTTTTGGGTATTAATAGAATCCCTCAAAAACAAGGGGCACTTGGATGGGTGCACTTGTCATCCATCCGTGCTTCCGAGGCATTCCTACTACTCGTTTTGGGTAGAAACGTCGGGTTCTCCGTTAACGGTTTTTGGGCTCCGGATAATTGATATAGGTGCGTTTGCCACTGTGATCGTCTTGACCCAGTATTTTGGAGAGAACGGCGGGATTTCCGTTGCCACACATCATTTGCCCTCAAGACCCCGTTAAATCTGTGATTAGGGGGGTGTTTTGATCTTATTATTAACCTTAATTACAGTTGCGCAAATAAACTGTAATCAGGACAAAAGGCAAGAAGAGGAGAGTCTTCTTATCTTTTTTTTTTTTTTTTTTTTTTTTGCCTTGGGAAGAGAATCCTTCGCGTGAATAAGTGGCCTGGCCAAAGCATCTCATTCGCCTCTTTGGAATTCGCGACCAGCCATTGAAGTCACAAAACCCAGTCCCGCCCAAAATTCACTCCTTGCGTTCAAATTCAAATTTGGGAGGAGAGACTGGTAGACCGGAGTGGGTAAATTATACCCCCTGAGAGTAGAGAAGAACTCTTTTCCTTCTCATTCTCGCTGTGAAATTTATTCTCTTTCTCGCTCCTTTCATCTCCCCTACCGCAAATTCGCTAGTGTTCTTTCGCGTGTTTCAAGCTTCTTCGTCGCAGTTTGTGTGTAGTCACGCTGTCGCGAGTTCGCAGTTTTCCAGTTTTTCTTCGAACTCCGTCGTCAAAACGTCGTGCACTCCAGGTAATTCGCACACTTTCCTTACTTCGCACTTATCTATTCTTGTTTATTCAAGAGTAATAATGAGCGACGCAAAGTTCTAACGGATCTCTTCCGCGCAATAAGTATAGATGGGCTTGAAGAGCCTAGTCCAACACTTGCCTGGCTCCAATTTAAACTGCTTTTCCTCCTCCCTTAGTTTTTTGTTCTCGCACCCTTGAGCACCTCGACCCATCCTTGACCGTGCTATCTATCGTATCAGGAGTCCTCAGTATGAAAACCACAGCTCACTAGGAGGCCAGTAGAATCAGTTTTACGAAGGACGAACCGGACCAGCCAAGTACCTCGCGCGCGTTCACATGGAAATGCGAGTCCTGACTCTGCTGAATAGCGGGCAGAATTAATGCTGCTTAGCAGAGAGCAAGTGACGCGAGACCAGAAACCCGAGGACCAAGGCGAAAATAAAGATGAAGGAGGAGTAATAAAGATCCCGGGTCCTGGATTGCCAAGAATAGCCAAGGAGTGAGGTCCGTCCGGAGACGAAGACAAGGACAAGGACATCCTCTCCGTCAACCCATGTGCGAAACTTGAGGACCTCCCTCTGCGAAACCAGCACATCTAGCCCCCACTATTGGCTTCGTCGCTGAAGTGGAGGAAAGTCTTGTTCCTGCTGAAAACTGCGATAACCCAGACACTGACAATACCTTCGCAGTTTACAAACGTTAGATCTGGCCCTCGCCTTTCCCCTTTCATTCTATTCTAAACCAATATCTAAGGCCTATGGCATTAGCCTCGCACAATTGACCCCTCAGTCCTGGTTGCCCACATCCTTGGCTAACCATGCTGTTTGCAAGGTGGAAAGGGCTGCAATGAGGCAGAACACAGATGTCTTCCTTCGCATGCATCTAGATCTCAAGAGACAGCAGATCCAGGCTGCGTTGTTCCAGCTCCAGCAAAAGGAAGTATATGACCTCGCTGACAAACCCTATAAGCGGTACAACTAGAATGATTATCTCTCCTGTTTAAACAGAAAACAACTACAAGTGCACTTGCGAGGATTCCTGTCCTCGTGGACCTCGCACCAAAACACTATATAACGAGAGATAGATCTAGGTCACGAGGTACCCCCATAATAAACCAACAATGAGTACTTCGAACTGCTCCAGTATGAATTTAGGGACTTTCAACAAAGACCCAGTCCCCAAGAACGTGGCTGCCCAACTCTCGAATGTTTTTGCAACATTGACTTTCTGGACTCTTCGGAGCTCCAGGAGACTTGAGTCGTCGCCATGCTGCAGATAATGAAGAGGTCAGGTCTTTGACTTGTAATTTGCTTCTTGTTGAAGGTCTCAACCAATGTTTCCTTTCCAGAAGCTTCACATTGCTAAACTGCGGGCCAGTCATGCTGAAGCGCAGACAATGTCCAGCGAAGCTTTCCAAGCCCTCGCGAGCCTGAGAAATGGCGGCTGAAACTTTGGCCGAGAAGAATGGCGCTCAACGGGATGTGTGGCTCTCGCACTGTCAACTTCCAGCTTCGCAAAACTGCATTATGAAACTACAGTGGTATTGACTATATTGGCCTATGCGCATGAGCATCTTGGTTAATCGGAGACTTGACTCCTTTCTGCCGCGCGTTTCTGCGAAATTAACTAACTTGTATTTTCTTTCTTTCCCATGTTTGCAGAAGTTAAGAGACCTCCAGGCGCCGACATCCTTGGCAGCTGGGAAGTCCAGCTCCGCCAAGAAAGGCCATTCTTCCAAGCGCTTCTTCTGACAGCCCGCGCATCAGTATCAAGTTCCTCAAAAGGACTGTCCACCTGCGCAACGCGCTATGAGCCGAAGAAAAAACTCTGCCTCGCAGAGACGAGGCGATGCGAGACCAAAGCAACACCCTCTACGAAGGAGAGAACGAGAACCCCCTCGCACGGCGAGGAGAAGAGAAGCAGCAAACATCCTCGCGAGCGAGGAGAAGAGTAAGACCAAAACACCCTCGCGAAAAAGCGGAAAGGCGACAGACCAGAAAATCCTTCCTCGGCTTTGCGATAAAACATAATGCCCAGGAGCCTGCGAAGGCCCTGCGTCAAAATAATCAGTGATCCACAGAGCTCCCAAGAGAAAACAAAGCACCGAAGTGACCTGCAAGCAAATGGCATCGAAGTGCCATAAACAAAGCCGACACTTCCATCGGCCGTAGTTCCATCAACTCCCCCTATGACTCCACCTCGGGACTCGTCGCACTCAGCTCAGGCGTGCGAGAAGAGGCTTCCTTCGCCCTTCAAACACTGAGCAAGCCGCCAGAGACATCACTCAGCAGGTAACAATCATACTCTCGCCAGTTCAGTTTTGGGTCCTAATGCACATGCCCATGAGTTCGCATCTTCAACAAGTATGGGCTGACCCTGTTTGTTTAGCCGCGAACCCGATGAGTGCAGTCTTCGCGAGGTGCACTTATAAGGAGTCGAAGTGCTTCGCACTATCTCCTCTTTCCATGCTCGCCATCCTGACCCTCATGGTTGGATTGACTCGGACACCCCGTTCCGGTACGTATTGTGCCAGGTGGATGAGCGATGCTATATGGATCGATGACGATGCATGATTACCTCGCTCCGGTAGGGGAGAGGGCCTCGCCGAAGCGATACTGAATGGCGAGGTCAAACCGGGGCACAGAAGCCTCCCTCGCCAATTCCCACGCCGAAGAACTAGAGAGCTTCGCAACCGAGCGAGAAGAAGCCTTAAATTCTTGCCCACCGCGAATGAGCGTCAACCTATGGGGGCGCCGCACAGATCAACTTTGAAGCAGCTGGCTGGCCAATCCAACGTCGACCTCCCTCATCTTCACCTCCATCTTGATAAGGCCAAGAACCACCGGTCACACCTCTCGCTTAGGTTGACGAAGACATCGTCCAGTGCTTGACACACTTGTTGCGAAGAAGCATCCTTCGCGCTTGGTTTCCTGCGCCTCTCTTGCCGAAGCAAGAGGATGAGAGGTGAGATTTGAAGGATGAGGTGACCACGATTCTTCTCGCCACGTCCGGATCTGAGAGGAAGAAAGAAAGACTAGTGGCTGAGTATGTTCCCACTTCGCCACCAAAGAGTACAAGGACAGCTCGCAGGATACTGAGTTTGGGTCTTGCGCAGGGCGATGAGTGGTTCGGCCGATGTAACGCTTCTTTACTCTTTGCTCTTGATTTTCCAAGTAGTGATCCTATTCGCAGTTATGTTGTCTCGCAATTTCTCATGTCGCACTTTTTAACTTTTCTTAGCCATTCTTTTGCATGTTTGAATGGTGCAGACTTATGATGGCACTCTTGCGTGTAAGGCCATGGCGAAAGGCCAATCGCGAGGCACCACCAGAGTCCAGCACTTACCAGGAGGCATTTGGTACTCGATGCAGCAGACCTTGTCCAGCAAGTTGATGACCGCTGAGGCGACATACTCTCTTGGTCACGGAGCTCAATGCGTGAAGGCTGTTACCGCAAGATTCACTAGAAGGCCTACCACTCCCTCGCTAACATAGAAAGTGGACCGCCAACGCTGGTGGCTAATTCAGCAGAGAAAGATGATGGAAAGGGTCAACAAAGCCGTCCTGGACGCAACACTGTCGCCGAACAAGAGTTCTGCGAGCTTGCAGAAACCATGTCGCCCCGCCTGGAGGAGGAGCTTTCAGCGCTGAAGTGCAGAGTGCTAAACGTGCGCAGATGAGGTTGCTTCAACCTTCGCTTCATAAGCTGAGAGCGAAGACAAGGAGATCGCACTCTGAGGAGATACCAGAAGGTCGACGGCCGGAAGCAAGAACAAGGCATTGAGAGATCGAGCTTGTGAGATGCTGGCACTCGTCCCTGTCCCATGCGAAAGAGTCCTATCCCTTTGGCGTGGTCTAGAGACGAAGCGTGTGACAGGTGGAGAAGGTAAAGATCATCCAAGCCATGCCTGACACTCCAGAAACTCCAAGGCGCTGCCTTGCCAGGAGAAAGAACTTTCAGTTGACTACAAGGACGCTGACACCACTCCTCTCGACTTCCCGCACCTTCATGATTGTCTGTCGTCCAAGTGGCGAGGAGGTGGCTAGCCAGGCGTCGAAGCAGCATAGGCGTAGCGAAGAGGAGCCCAAAACTGACGATGTCGACGGTCGCCAAAATGGTGGATGGCTATGCAGAATCAAGCATGCACACCGCTCTACATCGAAAACATGAATTATCGCGACGATGCTGAGCGGTTCACGCGCAGTCGAGATGACTTCTTCTCGCCCCATCCAGCCTCGCCCGTCAAGCTAAGATGACTTCAGGACTCACCTTCCGCAACATGGTTATTGTTCCTGAGGATGATTGCCATCAGGTTTCTTTTGATATTCTGTCTGTCAGACTATTTTATGAAGCGGGCTTGAAGACTTGTGATTCATTGCGAAACTTTGTAGAAATTATCCATCAAGATCAGAGATCTTTCTCGACCTCGCCTTTTTCGACCCATTCCGAGATTTCGTTTTTGTCTCTTGTTGTTATCCTTAGATAATGTTGTACAAGTGTTCAGCCGGCACCTCGACGCCTAGAACTTTGTCTAGCAAAGCTTTGTAAATCACCTCCCCAGTCAATCCAAATGAGTCGCTTCTTGGTTACAATGAAAATCACGTTGTCTTTACTGTCTCGCCCAGTATCAGGTCTCGCCCTAGTTCTCTGCATTAGACTTCTCTTAAATTTATGTTTTTAGTTTCTAAGTCCCCAAACGTCCGCAGATTTAGGACTTTAGACCACCTTGATCTTCGCCACCTTCCGAGACAGGAATGAGTGGTGTTCCATGATGCGATAAAATTGTTACGGTACCTACAGTGTTATGAAAAACACAGAACGACGACTGCTATTTAATGCCCTGTATTCTTCGCACTTCCAAGCATCGCATTTAGGAACTTTAGAAACTTGATCTTCGCACCTCCAAGGTCCCTCCCTGCCAGTATATATGTGCCCTATCATTCGGCGACATGACATACTACACCACAAACCTAATGTCGATTCATAGCTTCCCAATGCGTTATTAGTATCTATGTACTTGCGAAAATGTCCAAGTTTATAGATTCTAAGAATTGATTGACTAGAGCTAAGTGTGGTCAAGTCAATCAATCATACTTGATTGCCCTAAACTTGAAGATGAGCTAGGACTATTGTGATTTCACTGCGCGATCACCATCTGGACCATATCCTAATATCCTTGCGAGGATCTAATACTTTGTGCGAGTCTATATCATACCGTATTTTACAAAGCCGATCGCCGTGAACTGGCAACGTCGCAGACTGCCCTAGGTAGGTAATGATTGTGCGAAGTCTGTCGGGTAAGCTGCGAGGGTATTGTGTTACTTTGTGTATATTTTTCTCCTTACCGTAACTTTACTTCTCGCATATGGTTCTAGGCTAAGGTTCTTGGCGCTTGTGAGAAGACGTCGTGTCGCGAACCCTATTTGTAGTTACATTAAATATCAGGGTTAGTCCGATTAGGTATGTTTTTATGTATGCTCCACCTTCGGCTTTTTTTAGTTTCGATAGCGCTTTGCCCTTGAAAGGAGTTTACTGTTGCGTCAATGTGTCCGAGTTCTTGTCAATCTTTACAAAAACCGTAAGCTCGCCCAACTCGCAGTTTCGAAGAGGGACGCTTGCCCTTGAATGATTTAGTGCATGCCAGTTATTTCGTCAATTTAAAAGACAGGTAACTCGCAACCTCGCCGTTTTCTAAGGGACGCTTGCCCTTGAATAGGTTTGTGAGAGCCCAGTTTTGTCAATTTTACAACAACCGTAAGCTCCGCACCTCGCAAGTTTCGAGAGGGACGCTTGCCCTTGAAATGTTTGTCGAGCCCTAGTTTTATAGTACTATATATGTTGATCTAAATAAGCGGATTGTGGTTATGGGTATTTGCTGCGCCACTGTCCTGCGCAAGTTTTCTAAGGTGGACGCGTTGGCTCTAGATTAAGGTTTTTGTGCCTGAGCCCGAGTTTTGTGTCAATTTTACAAATACCGTGTTTGTAAGCTCTTGCACTTCGCTGTCTATTCATGAGTTGTATGTTTGTGCTCGTCGGCTATGTTAATCCATGGAAAATATTTTCCCTCGTGAAGTGCGCAATCTGCCCCATTTGCTCGTTTGCTGTCCGGATCTTACAAACTTCATAAGATTTTATTAGGTGCATTTTTAGTTAATTTGACAAAGAGTGCATTTGATTACTCCTATCAGATTGTTGATTAATTCTTGCTTAGGCATAGTCATTTTCACTGTGATCATACATATGCCCCTATTTGAAGAGGTATTGCCCTGCTCATATATGACATCGAAGTGATGATACTGTTCAGAAGGTATTGAGAGCTTTGGTCATCTCAATTCTAGATACTTCATAGTGTTTCAAGTTTTGAGCGCCCTTTCGTGGGCTTTTCGTTATCTCAAAAGCTTGGTATAGTCGAGTGCCGTCGCGTTCTGTTGTCAAACTTCTTTACTTTATCGGTGAGCGCCTTCAGTTTCGCTATGTTGTTGCTATAGAGCATAGAAGTGTTATCATTATCGTCGATGATTTTGTCAAGATATTCCGGTGAGATGTTGTAGTTTGATTTTTGTGTGTGAAGCCGGTTGTCCCTGTGCATCGATGTCCAATCTTGTATTGTTGCCATCTCGTAGCACCTCACAAAATCTTGTACGGCCTGCTTCCCAATTTGGGAGTCAACTTCTCCATCTGCTCCTTAGTCTCTACCAGCTAAGACTCCATATTTTCTCTCATACACAAGGTCTCCAATTGAATGGCCTATGGTTACACCATATGGTACTCTCGTGGGGGACATTCCTTAGTTGTAAAGTCTGCTAGGCGGAGTAAGTTGCGTTGCCCCGGATCTCCTGGGATGAGATGCAATTGCAGACTTCGATCGGCCTCCCAATTTCCTTCTTCTGTATACATTTCACACCCGAAGTGGTTGTATACTCCAATGGGTATACCGTCGAATCCGAGCCAAAGACCAATAGTGTCGAATATTGGGAGCGTATATGTATCGCTTGTCTCGTGGGAGGTTTCGGTGTTGTACCGTCGTCCGATATGTATCACCATAAGCACATTGTAAATTCATGTCTTATCCTCTGGAGTAATTACGCGTTTGCTTAGTCAATCTGTCTCAAACTTCTTTTTCAATCCCATGGCTGTCATATTCTTGTCGTAAGAGTTTTCATAGCCTGCTGTCTAGCTTAGAGTATGACTACCGGAAGCAGAAGTGCGCCGTGATTTCCTTAGTCAGTTAGCAATTTGTGGGACGATCATAGAATCGAATGTGCCTTGTCAAAGACGATTAGACTGAGAACACCAGTATCGCGTGATGATGTTTCTTCTTAAAAATCCTTGCACGTCAGACACCTTATGTTCTCATTGTTCGGCTTCTACCCATTTGGTGAAATAACTCCACCGCCACAATTAGAAACTTCTTCTGTAGCCTGGCGCCCTGTGGGAGAACGGTCGAGAATGTCCAACACCGCCATTTCGGCGAGAAGAGGTATAGCACCGGCTATAGGGTGATTTGCTGGGACGCTTCGGTGAATGGGCAATGAATCTTGTCACTGTGTGGCATTTCGTTAACCATATTGCGCTAGAGCTTTCTCGCATGTAGCCAATTTAAATATGCCCTGTCTAAAGCTTTTCACATCCTGGCGCCCAATATTAGAGAACCGACACACTGGCCTTGATGGATGTCGTCAGCACTTTCCCCTTTCTCGGGAGTTATGCATACTTGCAGTAGAGGCATGGAGAATGATTTCTGTGATAGAGCTGAGCCCCTCCAATACGACAAAACAATGTTCATCTCGCCTCTTCACATTACTTAGCCTTGTGAGATTGAGAGGTAGATTTCCCGTTTGCTTAGATTCTAGTGA
>SNQN01013661.1:0-12644 GCA_008642245.1 Bassia scoparia | reverse complement strand
TAACAATACAATTCCCAAATTCATCAACTATCTTGTTGACTAGAGTGTTACCTGCAGATTAGCTTACTCGACTCCAATAAATGACTCAATATATTTGATTACATTTGCTATGATATGAGCAACAAACAAGGTTGTCCAATCCCAGCACACGAGGTGCCACAATTCACCAACACACAAGGTGCCACTATTCGAACCAGACACACAAGGTACATAGTTCATCCCCCATGCCTCCCCGTCGAAAGGCATCAAAAAGTTCAATAAATCAGATGGCGAACGGGCGCAGACTCCAGTCACCATAGTTAGATGAGATCTCAACTAACCCATTTTGGATAAAATCCGTTTTTAAATAAATATAAAGAGACGCGTTGATCAGACACGGCCCTAGTAAGGAAGCGAAATAAATCGCAACCCCAACCCCTGATTGTCAATAATCTAGACGTGCACAAATCCAGAGTTTTATCGCTCATTCCATAAATTATTTAACTGTTGATTATAGACACCTTCACATGCTCACAAAACACGACCACAATTCACAGTTGGATATTCTTTTTACTCTAACCATTCCTTTTATTAATAAAAACCTATTGGACAAGCCAACTAACCTCGTCAATAAGACTTGAATACATCCCTTTACCCAATTCATACATCATGTCTGACTGAGTAAAAATTTCCTCATGAAGCAAGATACACTAACTTCCTTAAATTCAACCACAACACACACACACACACACACACATATATATATAATATATATATAATATATATATATATATATATATATATATATATATAGTATATATATATATAATATATAATGATATTATATATAACCAGTTAATTAATCACAAAGATTATCAACAACTTTTCCAAGACTCCTAGGAACATCCCCACATTTCAATATACTTGACTATGACTTTGGTAATTACATTACTCGTTGTCTACCAAACAATTCCATGGATGATTCCTATTCTGCTTCTAAGTTCATAAACACCACAAACATACTAAGATTAAGGATTACGCAAGTGGTACGTACCTTGAATAAACGAAAAGTTGAGCCACTTTATAACTCAAAACTCGGCCTCTACGAAGGCTCCTCCTAAACATTATAGTAAGATTTGAATCAATACACTTGACTTTAAATTTACAGCAATAACTAATGACTTTAAGGTGCTTCAAAAGTTACTAAAAACATGTTTTATTCTCTAAAACCAGCCATTGGTAGTATAGTTATTATATAGTTATATAGGTATTTAAGCTAACAATAAGATAAAGCAGAAAATCTAGTTATTTAAACAAGAAATTCCAGCCCATTTAATTAACTCAATAAATCTGAAAATTTTCCTTTCTCCCAAATTATTTGAAAATTCAAAATACTCTTACTAAGGATATAATATTTTAAACCATGACTTTGTGCATTTGAAACTCATTGTTTTTCACACTATAAATTCAAAATTAATCATGAAAATCTGAATTTTATTAAAACTTGAAAAAAATACAAAGTCTAAAATTGTATACATATTTAATAGTTCATAAACAAGCCTTATTCCTACAAAAACATAATTTAAGCCATCAAAATCTCAAATATATTCATAATTAAATCTAAAATTTATTTAAAGCCCTAAAGAATTTCAAAATTCCATTGTCATACAATTCCAAGTTATAAAACAAGTAATAAACAATCCCTAACCCTTAAACATAAAAACCCCAATTTAAATCCCTAATTTCAATATTAATTAAATCTGAAAATTCATATTCTAATTGAAATCATCAAAACAATTCACAATACCAATAATTGTTTAAAGATTAAGCCTAAACGTAGTTGTATACAATTTAGATTAAGCAAAACTTGTCATAAAAATCATCAAACATGAGAAAAGAAGGAATTCAAAAGGAGAAGAAGGGGAGAAGCTAGGAGGACCGACTCGTGCTGTGGTGGCGGCAGTGGTTCACGGCGGTGGGCAGCGGTGGCGCGGGGACAACAGCGACGCATCAAGTGGCTCGGGAACAGCAAGCGACGCAGCAGCACCGGTCTTCTTCCCCCTTTTTTGTTTTTGAAATAAATGATTGAATGAGGAATAAAGTGGCTGAGGGAAATATTAGGGGAACCATAACCTAGGTTTTTAGATAGATAGGTTTCAAGTTTTTTTATTTTTTTTTTTTTTTTATAAAAAATTAAAATCAAGTAATATAAAATAAATCTGTTTAAAAAAAGATAAATTTTGTAATATATCTATAAATTAAAAAATTATATTTTTTTGTAAAATATTCGTAATGTATTTAAGAAAATCTAATTTATAATTATCCAAAATGCGAGGGATTACAAAACGAGAAAACTCGAAACGCTAGTAGGAGGCAGTATGCTTAGTATTTGGGCACAATACTGTTGGAATAGTCCATTTCTCATGGCCGTGAAGGCGTGACGGAAATTCGGGGCAAGTTCAAGCCCGGTCGCCGAGATGTCGTTTTTTGGGAGAAAAACGGGGTTAATACATCACCGGAAATGATGTCTCCAGACAATTTTCGGAAAAATTGCCAAAAATTTTTACAATGGGTTCATACGATAGTATGATGGATCTCGAGAAGATTTAGGGGCCAAATGAGCCCATACGGGGGACTTTTGAGCCCGTTAACGAAAAAACGAGAAAACGTCGAACGCTCGTCGGAGCAGTATGCTTAGTATTTGGCACAAAACTGTTGGAATAGTAATTCTCATGGCCGTGAAGGCGTGACAGAAATTCCGGGCAAGTTCGAGCCGGGTCGCCAAGATGTCGTTTCTTGGCGAAAAACGTGGGTTATACATCACCGAAAATGAGGTCTCCGGACAATTTTTCGGAAAGTTGCCGAAATTTTTACCAAGGGTTCATACGATAATATGATGGGTCCGAGAAAGATTGGGGCCAAATGACCATACGGGGGCTTTTGAGCCGTTCACGGAAAAAACGAGAAAACGTCGAAACGCTCGTAGGAGGCAGTTGCTTAGTATTTGGCAAAAACTGTTGGAATAGTCATTCTCATGGCTGTGAGGCCGTGACGGAAATTTCGGCCAAGTTTGAGCCGAGTCACGAGATGTCGTTTCTTGGCGAAAACATGGGTTATAAATCAACCGAAATGAGGTCTCCGGAAATTTTTGGAAAAATTGCCGAAATTTTTACATGGTTCATACGATAATATGATGGGTCCGAGGAAGATTTGGGGGCCAAATGAGCCATACGGGAAATTTTGAGCCCGTTAACCAAAAAACGGGAAAAGTCGAACGCTTGTAGGAGGCAGTATGCTAGTATTTGGCACAAATTGTTTGGAATGGAGCAGCTGTATGTAATATTTAGTTGATGGTTGGTTTGAGTTTGGGATCAGCTGTGTATATGTATAATGTTGTTAAGTGGTTATAAACATCACAGTTGGGTTTTCTTTTGTTTTTAAGCAGGTGTCGTAACTCGGTATGTCCAGTTTTTAGGGGAGATGCTGTCCGTTTGTTTTCTGATTTCGTAATTTGTATGTACTCAGCTTTGCTAATTGTGTGCTTTGTGTTGTTTGTTGTTGTCCACGCTTTCTTTCTTTTGGTGGACCTGTGATGATCCTTYTTTCATTTGGAAATTATGGGGAGCAGATTTCTCACAGGTTTAGCAATAAAGTAACTAAGACTTGGATGGATGGTCTGAGTGGAGAGCCGACGTACCTTGATAGTTTTTATACGTATCGTAGACTCTTCAGAACGTTTTGATATTTCGGATTTGCTATGTTTTTAAAGAAAAAGGGATTTTGCCTTGGGTTGCAAATAAGGGTCGTAATGGTTCCAACTTGTTAAACGAGTTTTACATATTGGGATTTTAATACTTTGGTTTGAACTGTTTTGCGCTAACTTGATTTTTGCTGCAATTTGTGATTTTAGCCTAAACGTTTTAACACGTGGCGGTGACATGTCAATGATTTTCCGTATTTTAGTTTAATTATTTCACAGGTAAAAGTGGAGAATTATTGGGGTGTTACCTAACCCACAATTACCTTATTTTTTTGGGGACCACTATATTAATATTCAATCTAAACCACAATTGTACTACATTTTTTGGATCACTACACTAATATCCTACCTAACCCACAATTACATTATTTTACATTGAAAAGTGTGTTAATACAATTGTTGAAAGTTTTTCTTTACGGAGGGAGTACAATAACTTGAATACAATTTAAATGTATATATTTAATATTTTAAAATGAAGACAGAAAACAAAACAATATCAAATACCTTTTAAAAATTAATTAAGATAATAAAATATAATACGTACTAGAAGTGATCATGGGTCGAGCCGGGCCGGATTTGACGTGAATTTAAGGCCCACTAATTGGGCTCGGGACGGGCCTAGGTTCGGGCCTAAAATCGTTGTCCAACTCTCGAGATATATGGGCGGGCCTTTCGGGTTTTTCGAGCCGAACCCAAAAAATTATCTTAAACTTTAACGCCAAAGCCCGGAACAAAACAATATCTAGTAAAAGTTCCATTTGTAACCTTCATAACTTCATGTTGGAAAATTATTTTACTCACTCCATTATATAAAAGATCTTACAAGTATCAAAGAAATTGGAATATAGAAATTAACTTTTGTAGTACCAAAATCACTTTCCCTTTGTAATTCATAAATTAATGTCAACATATTTAAAACCAAAAACAAGAGATCTTGTTAGATTTTTGTTTAACACGATAACAAAGGCAACTTTCTACAATATGGTCAATATGGTCAAAGATAACAGGCAAGCACAAATGTCACCATAATTCTTCTGGGTAAAATTTCACCAAGCATTTAGTAATTGAACCAAAACTATTTGACAAATTGCGGAGCAAAAGATCAGTAAACACTAAACAGGGATGGTTTTTTTTTTTTCGGGTTTAAGATCGAAAGTAGACGACAGATGAAAGATTTCGGTTGCACACTTATGTTGACAGCTAAAAAGCACAAACACAAACATTTATTTTACTCCCAAAGATTTAAGTTGCCGCATGTAACAACTACAGTGCAAATTCATGTAACCAGTTCTTAGCCAAAACTCGCCATCTTACAGCATAATTATCTCTAAATAATCAATTGATTTACAAAACTGATGCCCTACATTCACTGAACTTCTCTCTTAATCTCATTCAACTACTCAGCTGTGTTTAGTAACCGAATCCTGCAACGATTAAAAAAATTAGATTAAACTTTATTTCTACAGAGGCGGCTGCCTGACAAAATAAGTTGGTGCAGTTTGAATATATATACTCACCTGAGTTGTCCATGGGATTACCGGCAGGCACTGCTGGTTCAGGTTCTTTGATCTCGACAACTACACAATCTGACATCAAAAATGTTTTCGCCACTGATGATGCATGCTCCAAACAACATCTCACGACCTGTCAAGGACAWTATAATAAAATGTTAACTTAAAAATTACTATATTCAATTTACCACAGCTKAACAATCGACCACTGAATTGATGAATTCATAGGAACACCCATCTCAAATCGCAAAACTGAGACCTTTCATGTACTTTTACCACACAAAACAACTTTTTACACTATATTAGCAGATTAGCCCGTCATTATAAAGGTTCCAGTGTAATTTCAAGAAAATTCCCTTCTTATGCCAGGAACTTTTGCCTTCCTATCCAGGCAGAGTACTCAAGGTTTTAAAAAACATGTACCATTGCATGTGAATCAAGGCATTTGTGTACTATTTGATACCTTGAAAGAATGTAACACTTCCTTGATCCAAAGACTGAAAACTAAGTTAGGGTTTATGTACCACAGGAAGAGGGAGAAGACTAAAACCAGGTTAGGGTTTATGTACCACAGGCGGAGGGAAAAGAAGGTCAAGAAAGAGACAGGAGCCGAAAGTTTCTTCAATGAAATTGAACATTCAATAGAACCATCTTACCTTGGTTGGATCAATGATTCCTGCAGTCATCAAGTCTTCATATTGCCCAGTGGCAGCATTATATCCATATCTAAGATCAGGACTTGATAGCACCTAAAAGCACAAGAGATTCCACGAAACCCATAAGATAAACCTTCAAACAGAATTGTTAAGTCCAGTCGCACCCTGTTGGGTGCCTGGGTGATTTCAAGCTTATGACAATATGGCATAACACACATCTCCAATTTCTTAGTTTCATCATCAGACATTAAATATCAAGAGCAATCTCTCTCCAACAAGGCAACAATAAGAGAAATAATACTTCATAACAATTAGATACAATACCTTCTCACTGACAACACTTCCATTTACACCGGCATTTTTGGCAATTAACTTTAAGGGGTAACTGAGTGCTCTCTTAACAATATCTGCCCCAACCTGCAGGGAGAATTCAGAATGATAAACAGCTCAAAAGGGAAAGAAAAAGTCATTTCATAACAGCATAATTCTATCCTAAGCAAGATTCTATCTCTGCAAAGGAACTTCCATATTGTCAAATGTTTATTTTTTGGTATAAAAAAAGTTGATTGATACAAAATAAAATTACATTGAAAACCCAACAAATCAAAGTCAAATAAAATTTTTTATGCAGTAGAACTGATAGCTTTGAAAATATAATCAGATGCAAATCCTCTAAATTCATGCTGAACACAAGTATCAGATTAAAACATAATAGACAGACGTAGAATAATTTTAAGTCTAGACAGTGGACCAAAACGAGAACAACACCCATTTTACACTATGTATTTATACCAATTCTAAAAAGGCAAATTTGTCAAAAACCACCTTTTCTAAATGAATTTGTCTAAAACCACCTTTTCTAAGCTAAAGCCTTGTTGACCACCCCGTTGACCACCACCTAAGGTGGTGGTCAACAAGGCTTTAGCTTACAAAAGGTGGTTTTAGACAAATTCATTTAGAAAAGGTGTTTTTAGACAGAAACGGTGGTTTTTGACAAATTTGCCTTCTAAAACAAATAATCTTCAGTGTACACAGATAGAAACTGAAGTGTAAAGCAAATAATTTCTCCATAATCCTAGATTATACTCATTAAAGTATTAAACATAACCACAAAAAATTCTAGATTGTTCCACCCAGCTGTTATAGTAGGTGCTGATCACAGACTCCATAAACCAGATAGTCTGGCATTAACAGTCTCATAATTTATGGGGCCATTAAAGATACCCTGCTAAAGCGACCTAATCCATGCATTTTTGTTCCAAAAGGAATTTAAAGGAACTTTCCATCTAAAGTTTACACTCAAAAATGAAATTACAAACCTTTTCCTCTTCATTTTCAAGTTGACTCTTAATAGCATCCACTTTAGCTGCTAGACGAAGTAGAGTGCATCCACCGCCAACAACAATACCTTCTTCAACAGCTGCCTAAAATACAAATTAGAGATAAGAGTCAATTAAAGAGTCAAGTCTGTCAAAAGATGATTTGCAATAACAAATATAATTAAGTTAAGAATAACTTAAAACTAATAGCACTCTTTCTAAGAAACTCAAGTTACTACCTTTGTTGCATTAAGGGCATCTTCAACTCTCAACTTCTTTTCTTTCAACTCTGTCTCAGTTTGTGCTCCCACCTAATTCATAGACAAAACAAGCATACATTACAAATCATGTGATGTTTTGCTTGCAATCCACAGCATAGGGTATGATGACAAGAAAAGTAATAATGCACACCTGAATCACAGCCACTCCCCCGGAGAGTTTTGCAATTCTCTCATTAAGCTTTTCCTTCTCATATTCTTGCTCAGCAACCTGCAAGAACACGATCCATTGAGAAAATTAAATAAAAATCGTATAGACAATCATTGGGGATATCAAACAAAATGCATTACCTCAATTTGATTCTTTATTTGTGCAACCCGTTTGGCAACAGCTTCTTGAGTGCTACCATCACCTACTATTGTGGATGAATCCTTTGTAAGAACTATCTTTGCAGCATGACCCAGAACCTCCTTGTCAGCTTTGTCCAGTGTGAGCCCAACCTCCTCTCGGATCACAGTTCCTACAAAATATCGTAAAAACTAAGATGGCTAGAGAAACAGCAACAAACCACTAGCATTGGAAAGTAAATACAGAGCAAGAGTTTAATCTAATTACTCACCTCCTGTTAGTATTGCAATGTCATCGAGATATTGGCTCTTACGTTCACCAAATCCAGGAGCTTTAAGTGCTGCAATCTTAAGAGATCCTCTTAGACGGTTAACAACAAGGGTGGCCAAAGCTTCCTGTTCAATATCTTCTGCAATTATCAGCACAGGATAGCTTCCTCTAATGGCATCCTCCAAAATGTTAACAAGATCCCTTGCATTTGTAATCTTTTTGTCAACTAGAAGCACCTGTGACGGTAATTTGCACACAACATATTAAATTAATTAACCATAAGAAGCATGGCAGCTTAAGATATTTATTTCTAGTAAAATTGATCTTATACCTTGCAATTCTCATACTCGACTGTCATTTTCTCAGCATCAGTAACAAAATAAGGTGAAATGTAACCACGATCAAATTGCATCCCTTCAACGACATAGAGACTGTTTTCTGCACTTTTTCCTTCTTCAAGGGTCACAACTCCTTTCCTTCCAACTTTGCTCATTGCTTCAGCAATCATGTTTCCAACTTCATAATTGTTTCCAGCACTGACAGCTGCTACATCAGCTAGTTCACTGTCTTCAACCTGCAACACCACATTATGTTTACTAGTTACTTCTCATTCAAAGCTATTTGCACATTCAAAATGGATAAAAAGCCACAGTAAATTACATCTTTTGACATCAACTTAAGCTCAGCTACTAAAGCTTTCGCAGTCTTCTCGATCCCTCGGGTGATCAGAACAGGGTTTGCACCCGCTGCCACAACCTAACAATAAAAATAACTCATCGTTATTAGATTACTAGTGTTTTGCTAAAGACACCAAATGAGTCATGTGAAGCACTTTCTTTGACATACCTTAACACCTTCTGCAATCAGACCTTGTGCAAGGACAACAGACGTAGTTGTCCCATCTCCGGCCAAATCATTAGTCTTTGCAGCTGCCTGTCTCACTAACTTTGCCCCGATATTTTCAACTGCATCCTCCAACTCAACCTTCAGACATCAGGAAAACTCATCATATAAATCGATCAATGTACACCATCTGAAGTAACTCTTAGCAAGAGTAATATAGAACACACATGATAGAAGAGCATATAGTCTAATTAATGACATACACCACACAGTGATGACATTAAAGACAAATATTCTGCAAATTAAAGGGGAGAAAGAGCAGCTTTTACCTCTCTTGCAACAGTAACACCATCATTGACGATTTTTGGGGAACCATACTTGCTCTCTAGAACAACGTTACGACCCTTTGGACCGAGGGTCACCCCCACTAAATCAGCGAGCTTGTTTACTCCATTCTGCAGAACAAAAATCAGTAAATAAGAATTTGGTCATATAAACAAGACTAAGGTATACTATCAATGCCAGTAACATAACTAGTGCTGACTATAGCCTATAACTCACTTGCAGCCTCTTGATAGCAGACCCATCTTTATTAAAATACAAATCTTTGGCCATGGCATTGATCTTTACTGACCGCGACTTCCTCAGAGCAACATCAGGCCGTCTGGTAAGGGCACTAGAGGAAGATATGGATGCCAATGAAGACAGCCTGTTAGCGCAGGTCAATGGCTTCTTATCCATTACATGGGCACCAGGAGCAGCCATAGCAGACATGCTTGTGAATGTCGACGCCATTTGTTCACAAAAAGCSCAAATTCACTGCCCAAAACAAAGCATTGAAACTATCAGTCGCCAGCATTTCACCCTAATCATATTATATTATACTCCAACAACCAAGAGCAAATAGTGCAGCATGATGCAGCAACATCCTTCTTACATTTCACAATAATTGATAGCAAACATTTTCAACTTAAACAGTTCAATTCTTTCAGAATAACTTTGAAATGCCTTCTCAAATTGAATAACTTTAAACAACCCTACAAATATGTTAATTTCGAGTTCGGAAAGTTTTCCTTAAGTTTACATTTCTGACTCAATCCACAA
Source organism: Bassia scoparia (assembly GCA_008642245.1). Classification (NCBI taxonomy): domain Eukaryota; kingdom Viridiplantae; phylum Streptophyta; class Magnoliopsida; order Caryophyllales; family Amaranthaceae; genus Bassia; species Bassia scoparia. The sequence continues at coordinate 2,635 of SNQN01013661.1, read as the reverse complement.
TAATTTTTCAAATTGTCAAAGAAACAACAAATGTGACCCATCATATTTTCTCATTAACAAAATAAATACAGCAAAAGGGTATTATTTTTGCGTGTTAAAAATCCATTCTTTATCAATACCAATATGTTGCCATTGACACTATAATGGAAGGATACTAAATAGAAATTCATAAATAGAAATTCAAACATGTTGTAGATAAATAGATAACACAACAGTAATAAGAACAAATTCATAGTCGATTAACAACAACGAAGCTCAATCGCGGAAAACATTAGGGTTTCAGGTGAAGAACATATAGCAATTATTTTTTAAAAAAAATAAAAACATACAAAAATCACAACGAAGTGTCTTCCAATTCAAATAACAATGAAATGAGATGAAACGCGAAGATGAGGAGAGAGAAAGTGGACTTACGAAGGAGATGAAATGGATAAGAGAGAGAGATAGAGTAGATGCGAATGAAAGTGTGAGCAAAGACTGAAACACAGAGGAGAGGAGAGTGAGAGTAAAGGGGTAAGGTAAGGTTGTTGAGAAATTGAAAAACAAAGGAGAATGAAATGAAATTAGGTTTAAATTAAAACCCGGTTCACTTGCTCCTCCTGAACCTTCTAGTTCATCTGGACCGTTAGATTGGTTTTTTTCTCTTGTTGGTTTTGGAACACTCTAGAATCTTTGGGGTTTTTTTTATGGGTTTTATGGTCTATCTTCACACTATGGTTGCATGATTGCAACATCTTTTTCGTTTTGGATGTCACTATACCTCAAAAATCGGTCATCCGGGTCAGTTGTATATGGGGCAGATGCTAATCGAGGTTTTGGTCATAGAATGAGACTTCAGAGGTGATCAAATGAGTCGAACAGTCGAGAACGGATCGAAGAGTGTTGTTTTCGAGACGAGTTTCATGTCGATTTTGAGTGAGGTTTTTTTTGTCATATATAAATGCCACTTAATTTCATCAAATGGAACATATGGGTTGAGTCAATTTAAGAGCATTGGGGCTTGTGATCTACGYAGTAATAGGTATAGGTCACATGTACAGTTAGATAAGTGAATTGTTTATGAAATAAATTTCACAATATTTTTGTAATAAATCAAAAAACTATATTGCCGCAATATATCTGGGTTGTGTTTCAAAAATCGAAATTTGTTTCATTAAATTCTTAATATTTACCCACAAAAATGTCATGTGAATTCCTTTTTACATAGAGCATTGTACATGGCAGACAGTCATATATACTTAATAGGAAATTGAGATCGAATATTCTGTTCCTGGTCATAAAATATTCAGGTAGTTGACCATATAGACAACTTGGGCATTGAAACATACGATTATGCGTGAAAGAGGCATGGGTGAAATCAATAAGTGAGAATGGGTAACCATTGAGGTATGGAAATACAACATAGGGTTCACACCTAGAAGTTGCATACAACTCTAGTGTGCGGAGTTAATGTCTCGTTTGTGGGCATGAGGCCGGTCGCAATTTTATAATAGATGGATGAGACATCAATTGAAATTTTAATGGTCACCATGAGACGATTACCAATTGTTCGGGGTTTTAGTCCAACGTTAAATCATTGATGAGCCATATTGATTAAAAGTCTACATAATGTACAACTTATCACATTGTTAGGTTTCTCCAACCTTTTGTCTATTCTACTTCTTGTATGATGTACACCTCCAAAATATTCTCATATTAAGTTTTGGACATATTTGTTTTTACTATTTAATTAATCAAATACTCTATGTCACTAATACAATTTTTTTWWAAAAAATGGAAAACTTATATACACGAACACCGTGTTTTATACACTCAAACATAGCATATAATGTATTAAATCATTTGAGGTTATCCATTTGGTTCTTGAAATCTCGTTGTCTGATATGCCTAATTCAAGAAGTCAGACATAGATTAAGTCACGATTGAGAATCGYAAAAACTTTCTCAACTTATGTTTTTGCAATCWAAAGGATTTGAATGATTGGAGAGTTGAGACACGCATTTACTCACACTAGAAAGCTCATTTGCTAGTTCCTCAAAGTATGAGTAACAAACACAAGACTCATGCCCGTGCAAGCCCAATCACTTGACTGGTGCAAGCATAGTTGCAAAATCCGTGACTTTGGTATCACACTTAGTACCTCAAGCCAACTAAGATTGACATTTAGGATACAACCAACCTTTTACTCTAGGGGCCTTTTTTCGCCAAGTGTTATGCGGCTCATAACCAATGCAAATAAGCCTCTAAAACACAGGTGATGATAGGACCTGTTGTTACAAGAGTAACGAGAGATGTGAGGTGGAATACAAGGGGTGATTAGGCTCTCCCTAGTCACGCCTGACGTGGAAATCGAATGATCTAAAGTAGAACGTCGGGAGGTTGCGAAACTAGAAAAGCTCTCGACCCAGGGACCTCTGGACTAAATGGCTCTGGACTGAACAGACCTCTGGACTTCGTAGGCTCTGGACTGAACAGACCTCTGGACTTCGTAGGCTCTGGACTGAACAAGCTCTCGTCCACAGGGCTCTCGTGCAACCTGAAACAAAGGAGATAATCTATTGATTATCCCCCCTCCGATGCCTAAGTCAGATACTGAGCAAATGAGGTAAAAAGTACGAAAGGTGGAGTCAGAGAA
>SNQN01013660.1:0-12644 GCA_008642245.1 Bassia scoparia | reverse complement strand
TACATTACAGAAGCGGTAAACTAGAATATCTAATAAATACAATTGTAAGGTGATGATCCATCTAATTGATATCGAAGAATATACATAATTACTGAGCATAGTAAATCCTTCCAAACTCGCGAGCAATTTGGTGACGCCCAAAATTGAAAGCCTTAACATGGTATTGCGACTGCTCGGTTCTGCGTGTGGTACTGCTGTTGTTGAGTGTTGACATTTGCAGAACAATAACGATGTTGGTTGATTCTGATTGTGATATTGAACACATCCTAGATATTACAGATGTTGATTCAAAACCTTTGATTGATGTAATACCAAAATTAAATGATTCTAATAAATATTCAAGATGATTCATAGATTGTGGTACTGTGTCTGATTGATATTAAAACATTATGATTAAAATAAGACAAGTATTCAACAATTATAAGATTTGTCAATCAATTCAATACCTCAATCAGCTTCTGAAATGTAAACTATGCAGAAAAGTTGTAATGAATTAACTCAATTCGCTGATTCCTATGGAGGGCTTATTTGATTGAAATTGAAATTATAGATAAATCCAGACTAGACTCGATTAATGATTAGAGTGAGGTATAAACGAACTTGAACACCAGAACGTTCGAGCAGACAGTGCTACAAGGGAAGATTATAACCCTCAAAACACAAAAACAATCAGCAGTAAATCTCGAACCACCATTCGAAACCTAAATCCCAAATCAACATCGAAACCCTAAATATAATATCAATTAAACCCCAATCGAACAACACAATCAAAGGAAATACAAATCAGAAGCTAACACATACAACAGAAATAGGGAAATACCAACAACTCAATACACACGCCAGCCGCCCAAAACAATAAAATACGCCCTAGAATCACCCAAGTCATCATCAAACCAACCTTACTAATCAAAAAAACAGAAAATCAACGTACTAACCTCATGCGTAAACGCCCTCGGGTCATAAACCCACCATTGCAACACCCGACGCCAAAAACAAGGAGGGGTCACTGTTGCATCACAGACTATGGCAAGAATCTACAAAAGGGCAAAAAACGATGGTTCGAAAATTACACACGATAAAACCCTTATGGCGCGGCGACTGACCGACTAAATTTTTGTAAAGAGAAGCAAGAGAAGATAAGATGAATTAATATGGGAGCGATGTTCGGTGGAAGTGGGTGGAAAGTGGTGAGCTGAAATGAATGAGGTGAATCGTGATTAGAAGTGTTGAATGGGGTGTGTAAGCAGTCACAAGGCCACTGTAAATACAAAAAGAAAATGAATGGCATATTATGTAATAAGGAGCATGGCAGGGGGCCTTTCATATCACATTTCATACAACAACTAAACCCACGTTTATGGGTTATGGGATATATAGTTTTTGGTTATTTTAATATCAAGCAAACATCAATCATCATATAACAGAATAATCATTATTTTAATAGCAAACAAAATCATAATTCTTGATTTGTATAAGGAAATATAAATCGAAAATTCATAAATAGTAAGCAATCCATGATGAATTCATGATCAAAAAAATAGCAAGCAAATTAATAGACAATTTATAAGGTCTCCATGATTTCTTGAGATTATGATTTACTCTCATGTATGTTTTTGTTGTGTTGATAATTAACAGTCTTTTGGGTTCTTAAATCCTAATTGATTATAGGATAAAGAAAAGGTTTCAGAGTTAGTAGCTCAATTTTGCATAATTGAGTTTTATYCTCTCTAAATCGTAGTTTGATCACTACTTTAGGATGCCTAATAAACAATTTTGATTGTTATAGGAATGAGATACATAATGTTCTTTTGCTTGTTTGAAGCAAAGTCCTCTGTAATACCTTTAGCAAATTGTTAATATGTTCTCATTCTTGTACGGAGTATTTTTTTTAGAATTTCGAAAGACTTTTAAATGTTTATCCATTACCTGATCCTTAGGGTTTAAGTAGCTCTCAAATTGTTTTCAGAAACGATGGCTCTTGCTCATGATGCAWATATGAGTGGATGAGTCTGCTTCTTTTGATAACGCTATGCATCTATGCGTGTTGCTCTCTTAATTTCTAAAGTCTTTGTGAATTTCTTGTAGATTATTTTGGCATTTTTATAAGCACAAGTTGGTAAGAAATGGTTTAAAGCTGAACAAGTGAACATCATGTTTCAAGCTGTCTGAATATCTATTGGTGTGGGCTTACATATATGATGTCAGTCAAGTAAATACGGAGTAATAACTCATTGCACAACTCTTAGCAACAATTTGCATTGTTGTTTACTAGCATAATCATATACAAATTCTGTACACATACARTTTCAATTGATATTGTCCCCGCTTAACTCTTGATGCCTGCCTCCTACATGTACATTGCTGCACAACAAATCACTATACATAGATTWTGGGTGAACAAAGGTAGCAGGAGCCGAAGCAGAAACAGAAGTCCTTACAGATGTAAAAGCTACGACTATGATGATCGCCACCGTGGACGTAYTCATAGTTGTAAAAGATATGATGATAGGGACAGCTATTATGAAAGTCGGAGCAAGAGGCATAGGAGCACAATTCTTGACCACAAACGGGGAAGAAGTAGGAGGGACAAGACTCAAGAGCCCTATTCGGGAAGGAAGTGAAGAGAGGCGTGCTAAAATTGCACAATGGAATTGGGAGAAGGAAGAAGCTGAAAATGCTAATGCACAAATTGACATCAYTAACTCCAATGATGGCCATTATAATGTGGCTGCATATAATGGTGAAGAGAACTACGGTTACAAGCAACCAATACCACCACAACGGCAGGAGGGATATGGATATTGATAAACATATGGCTTGGTTCGTTTCTAACTTTCTATATATGTGCTGTGGCATGTAAATGATTTTATTGTTTTACCTATTAGTATAGGCTATGTGTTCTATGAGTTTTATCTTACTGCCCATTTTCCAATGTGCAGGTMTGCAGGTTCGCACTATCATATGGAATTTGATAAGTTTTTCTCCTTTTTCTTAACAAGCATCTTCCATCATGCATGTTTTGCTTTTAGTCATTTTCTGCCTGTATTTGTCAGTCCAAATCATTTTTTATTTACGTCAAATAAGTTATGAAAATAAAATGCCTCCTCGTTGTATTTGCTAATATTGCATGGTTTTCAACATAGTATTGTTTTATACATTTATAAAAATATTGTTTGATATCCAAAAACTATCTGCTTCATCCTTTCTACACCCCTGAATCACACTTACAATTTAYTTTTTATGACACGATTAATTTTTTGTCATTTGTTATCTGCATTTTTGATAATYATATTGTTTCCCTGTGTTTGATTTCAATGGGGTTCGATTTTTGGGTTTTGTGACAAGATTTGGTTTTTTGTTYTCAGCATTTCAACGAGTTTGCTCCCATTCGATGTCTTCTGCAATTTTCTGCAAGTCAGCTCGCCAATTTGCAATTAAGTCCCTTGAATTGTTGTATTGGGCTTAATATTGTCGCTTAATTTTAGTCGCTTAATGTGCTCGCAGGATTTGTTTTAGCCTTAATTTAGTTAAATTGGCCTTGACTTCATTATGTTTGAACCAATTAGACCTAATTTCATGATAACAAGAAGTGCAAGTCACGTTATGCTACTAGGAAGAGTCGCAAAAGGTTTGTTTTTGTTTCTTTTTTCTTTTTTAATTGAATGTTTTGCTTACTGTTTGTAGGCTGTAGCTGTAGTTAATGGTTGTTATAAAGGAAAGCGATCTACTACTTTGTATATATATATTTGCAACTGTATTTTCTGTTTATTAGCAGCTTTAATGTTCTGAATCCCTCTGTCAAGTGAATTTAAACATTTGATGTTTAGAGTTGCAAATATGTAAGATAGCTTGGGATTTGAAAAAAAAGGACAATCTTACTTATGTACGTTTAAGTGTGCGAGTTGATTTTTGCCGGGTGTGGGGGCTGTCTCTTATACACATCTAGATGTGTATAAGAGACAGACATTGTCCTTTGAAATAACTTTGATCGCTGATTTTTCTTTCTCACGAAAAGAAACAAGATTTGCCATGATGCCATTATCTTGAAGCATTCACTCTTTATACAATAAGTCTATTGACTTTTAACTCAATTATAATCAGGCACATAGATGTTGTTCTCGAGAAGCACTTCACCTGTCTCTTATACACATCTTAAGATAGCTTGGGATTTTAAAAAAAGACAATCTTACTTATGTACGTTTAAGTGTGCGAGTTGATTTTTGCCGGGTGTGGGGGCGCATAAAAAAACACTTTCCTGCATGTACGTGCTAGGCTGCTAAAGACTACATTGTCCTTTGAAATAACTTTGATCGCTTATTTCTCTTTCTCACGAAAAGAAACAAGATTTGCCATGATGCCATTATCTTGAAGCATTCACTCTTATATAATAAGTCTATTGACTTTTAACTCAATTATAATCAGGCACATAGATGTCCATTTACATTATTTTTTTTTTACAGACAAGCATGCCTCTTTTTATTTTTTAAATAAGCTTTCTTAGGTATCTTGCCCTCTCTGGCGAATTATCACTTCGGTTTCTATTTGCATCTCATTGCTTAGCCAAAGGAGTGTCATTTCCTCTTAGTTTTGTTGATGAGTTACAGCACTATACTTTTTCTGTTCGTTTTTTTTCATTTGTTTTTTATTTTGTCTATATACTGTCTCTTATACACATCTAGATGTGTAGCGATCTACTACTTTGTATATATATATTTGCAACTGTATTTTCTGTTTATTAGCAGCTTTAATGTTCTGAATCCCTCTGTCAAGTGAATTTAAACATTTGATGTTTAGAGTTGCAAATATGTAAGATAGCTTGGGATTTGAAAAAAAAYGACAATCTTACTTATGTACGTTTAAGTGTGCGAGTTGATTTTTGCCGGGTGTGGGGGCGCATAAAAAACACTTTCCTGCATGTACCTAAGACTACATTGTCCTTTGAAATAACTTTGATCGCTMATTTTTCTTTCTCACGAAAAGAAACAAGATTTGCCATGATGCCATTATCTTGAAGCATTCACTCTTATATAATAAGTCTATTGACTTTTAACTCAATTATAATCAGGCACATAGATGTCCATTTACATTATTTTTTTTTTTTTACAGACAAGCATGCCTCTTTTTATTTTTTAAATAAGCTTTCTTAGGTATCTTGCCCTCTCTGGCGAATTATCACTTCGGTTTCTATTTGCATCTCATTGCTTAGCCAAAGGAGTGTCATTTCCTCTTAGTTTTGTTGATGAGTTACAGCACTATACTTTTTCTGTTCGTTTTTTTTCATTTGTTTTTTATTTCGTCTTTATGTTTGTACTTCATAAATGGTGATTTATCATGTATTGTTTCTTTACTTCTAATTGTGCATGGCAATTGAACTATGCATAGCTTACCATTTTGTCCTTTCACTGTATGCTTGTAACACTTAATGATTCATCATAATTGCAGAGATTCAAGAGCAAGGAAGGAAGTGATGGAAGAGATCATTCAAAAAAGCAAATTTTTCACGGTGAGTTTTTTATGCTTGAAGCACTTGATAGTTTTGCTCTMCATCTGTTGATTATATAATTATTTTTGAAGCTCTTTGTAGACCATGTGTCTTACCCTCTATCTTGTTATGAGTGCATGATCTTTTTGCTGGTAGAATCTTGAAGCTTTTCAATCATGTTGCTAGGCTTGCATGGTCAGCAATCGAAAACAAATCCACACTTGATGTTGGCTTTCATAGAAATTTTGTAATCATTATTAAAGTGTGTGTGCGCGTGCTTCTGGCCCATAAAATTACTCAAAATTTCATAACAATCAGGTGGTCCACAGTGACATTTAAGATCTTGAATCTTGTTTGAGTGATGTTTTGTTTTATTGAGCAAATTGAAAATGTTGGGTGTTGTTTGTTTGGTGAAAATTTGTGATCTTTCGTCAATTATTAGCGGTCTTGTATTGATGAACCAAAATTGAACGAACAATCATACGATTTATTGACTTGGAATGGTAATGCCTGAGAATTGTAGGTTTTTAATTCCAAGATTATAGTGTACTTCTATTAGCACCTATGTTTTATTCAAGATATACTTGTATATCGAAAGAGATAGAAAGTAGCTTGTGGCGGCATGTTATTTAGGTGACTGTAATGCTGATGATCTTTATTGTAGTCATAATAATAGGAAAAGTGTGTAGATAAATTTATAGTACTAATTATAATGATTTAATGACCAAGAGTTAAGACTTCAACATATAAGTTATGTCTAAATTAGGTTTAAAAGAAGAAGTAACATGAATACGCCTTACAGAATGTATGAGAAAAAAAAGGGACACAGAAAGACTACGAAGCGTAGAAGCTTACAATTTCCAGTTGCAATTTTAGGTTTTTGATTCTGAGTTGATGAGGCCGATAGAGAAGTGAAATCCTACTTTAGAGTTTGATTCGGGGTGATGTCCTACTATTGACTTTTTAGCAAGTTTAGATCTTTCTTGTCGTAAACCCTAAAATGAGATGAAACTGTTCTTTAGAATGGCGGGCGGCTTACTAACTGTTTTTGATTTTGTTACAGGAAATCTGAAGAGAGAATTCATTCATGTGGAGAGCTGCCTGAGTCCAATTGCGTAACCTCTTCAAATCATGCCATGTTCAGTGATCAATGATTATTCTTTTCATTCCTGTGGTTTGAAGAGTGTTCTTTTAATTTTTTTTTTTTTCAAACATGAAGTTCATTTTATAGTAGTTTAATAAGTACTTTGTATCCATTCTACTGATAGTATGCTGTTAATATAACCTGGACCTCTCGCAGCCAAGCCCAATGAAGGATACAAATAAATTTAAAATTAAGTTAAGTGCATAATAGTATAATATTTGCGTTTGAGGTGATTTATGTTCTCTTTTAATCTTCATATTATTTGTGTTTTATGTACTCGTATTCTTCTTATGCTTATACGATTAAAATCAAGTTTATTACTCAATTCTTCTTAAATGAGTGTTCAAATTGGCTACCTTTTTAAACCAATAGTTGGTTACAATAATTGGTACTGCTATGTGCAGGCCAAACGAGCCGTGCTGTGGAGATGACTTGGGCCTGCCTCTCCATGAACCTACAAAACACAAGCGAACTACCCTGGGCCACCCAAGAACAGCCCCTTCGATGGATAGGTGTCAGTATATTACTCAGGAGCTAATTTAGAGAGAGAAATAGGGTGTGTTTTTCAAGGAACTTACTAGACCTTGGGCGCCAAGACTGCCTTTTATACAAACCTTCATGTCCAAATTGTAACCCTGCATGACAAGTGACATAATCCCTACCATGTTAGTTCAACGTATTGCCTAACTTGACTAGGATGTAAACATTGTTTGACCCTTTGGGCCGAACTCTTGCATGTCAATAAGCCCACTGTTGACTTATAGGCCATTGTATATTGGCCTCTAGCTAAATATACCAACCAACTAGCCCCTCCAGCCTGTTAGTCTGTAGACTTTCCAGGTCACTGAATTTTAGGTCGTTGGATTACAAGGCCTTGTATTACCAGGTCTGGCCCTGGTTTTACAAAAACCTTCCAAGCCCATATAAACTACCTTAGTTTACCAGGTGACCTCGATAATGGGCGATTTTAACTTGGGGCAGTTATTTCAGAACTTTTACGCCACAGATGATTACCCACCCACTATCAGCAGTTATGCAATTCGTGCGGGTTAACTGACGTTACTTCTTCCCTTATTTATGCGTCACTTCTACATTGTTTTACACTTCACATTTCAAACCTTTAAAATTTGAGAGACAAGCAGAAGCAGACGTAAAAACAACAGCTTAAATCAAAGTGAATTGTTCACTGTGGCAAGCGAGAAATGAAATTCTTCACTCAAGCTCCTGCCTGGTGATGCATTCTTCGTGACAAAGTTTTCTGGAGATTGTCTACCTCCTTGATCAAGCGTTGCTATCCACTTCCCATGATTAGTTAACTTCACCTCCCATTTTTAACTTGAATTCAACTTGCCATGCCACCGTATAGGTTTTCTAATTTTATCAGATGATTGTATTTGCTTCTTTTTTCCCTTTTTGCATTCTCTTTGCTTTGGTTGATATTGTAGAATTCGGAATGATATAGTGACTCCCAGAATAGTCTAGATCTATATAGCACCTAATTGATGAGGAACCCTATGAGTGACTCTAAACCATTAATTATTACGTAGAAATCAGCCCACTAGAGTGTTACCTCTAGACCTAGCACCTCTAGCCTCTCATGTTGACCCAGTAGCAGTACTCTCTTTCACCAAGCGCTGGAGCAAGGTACCAGCACCACTCTTAGGCTACAGCAGGAGAAGTTCAATGGCGTATTCTTAAGGCTTGAAGGAAGGTATAGTGCCTTCAATATCACTCAAGCAGACGAGCAAGCAGGCCATTTGAGACAGATGTCCAAAGCCGAGCAAAGCCCCCAGGATAGAGGGGAAATTTAGAGTACCAGTTCCTTGACCCTGACAATTACCACCCTGGACTCTATTAGAGCTATGTTAAAGAGAAACGGATGTCCTGCCCACTCTCTCTTGACCCAGTTTTCTTCAGAAAGCTATAGAAAGGTTGATATAAGCTGTGAACTGTATGTTTGTTCCACTTGGATACTGTTTGAGTCCCTAACCCCTCAGACAGAGCTTTACTCTCCACCACGATTCAGGATTCCTTCTATACTGGCACACCTAGATTATGTCAGATTCCCTCTTCACCCTTATGGTTGAGTTACTTAACTGTGGGATCATCTTATCTCAGTTGGCCCTAGTCTGTGCAGAGAACTTCTAGCTCTATCTGGTTTGCACTTCTAGAGGAAAGTCAACCAGGTTTCAGGAATCCTTGTTCTTGGTTGAAGCAATAGGGCCCAAAATCAAGGACTGGTGGTACTCTTTAGAGTTGTAAGGTGTATGAACATATTAAAACTGCCTACCCTCTGGTGGGGTCTGAAGAAGTGGAAAGCAATGTTGGTTGAGAGTCCCCGCATGAGACACTCCTACCTCTACCAAGCCAGGACTGAGTTTACCAGATAAGATGAAAGCTCTTTCACCAAGCTGCCTTACACTTGAGAAGAAAAGCCACCTTTCAATGTCCAGCTTTTGGGCCAATACAAAAGTAAAACCCTACATCCTAACATGGCTGACCAACTTATTACGTAGATGCCTCATTTTTGACCTTCTGAAAGTGGAGCCTTGACTTGGCTGCTTTGGCTTGACAGGAAGGACTCCAGAAGTACAGGTCTAGTTGCCACTGAAGCTTCATAGCCCTTTTACTTCTTCACCTTGCCATCATTAATTTCATGCATAATTGATTTCGACTTGTAGTACTAACCAAGTTGCTTGTGTTACATGTCAGTGGAGCTTTAGGGAACTTGGACTTCAGTTCTTAATCTAGGAAGAACTTCAACTGGGAACATCACTGCCCTGTCTCCAGAATCTGCGTGTGTTAATGGGATCAGATTTGACCCTTGATTACCTGGTAAATTGATTCCATGAGTTATTCACCAGTTGAGAAACAAGCTACAGACCCTTGATGCAGAGATTTCAGCAGACCTTCACCATGTCAAGCAGGACTTCAGAGCTGGCCAAGATCAATCTGCAAGCTGTTTGCCTCAAGGGCACAGAGGAGAAAGGCAGGAGCTGACACCCCCATCACCCCCACATGTGGAAGAAGTGTCTAGAGCTCCAACTCTTACAGGATTGTATATCTTCATCTGACCTGCCATTCAGACTACCAGAGTAGCTAGGATGCCTGGCTTTGGAAGCCCCTTAGGAGCACCATACTCCCAGAGTCTTTCACAGAGCCCGTGTATGTGGTCCAGCTGGTCCATGGTCCAAGCTCTGATTGCGTCAGTCTTCTCAACATGCAGTAGTATCCCCCTGGGACAAGGAAAGAGAAGTGGACGTGTTGTGTTCCATCTATTGATGAGAGATGAGCCAAAAAGAGAAGACCACAAGAAGACATAGGTCTCCGGTTGCAGGGAATTCAGGAGTCTGAGTGAGCTCAGGTGAGGTGACTCTTTGCAAGGGGTGCCTGGATTGCCACCAATAGGTGGCTTTTGAGCCTTGTTTCCCGAGGCCTGTATGGGTAGCCATCCCCTTGTGTGAACTGCCATTCAGTATGAACTGGTACTCCATATTCCCCAAGTCACTCCTCGCCACCAAGCAACCATGGGATCCTTCTTCCCACTTCAGTTACACCAAACAACCTCAACTATACACTACTACTCTAGCAACAACAACTACTACCACAACACAACAGCAGCAACACAAACATCAGCACAACAACCACACCTACACAAGCTAGCAGCATCTTGCTATCGCAGCAACAACAACTACACACGAACCAGCAACACCACATCTTCAACAGCACAGCAACAACTACCATGACCACCCCTCAGTGGCTACTGCCCACCAGCATCGTCTCTCAGGCCTCACTATGTGTGTCATGTTCCCTATGCAGTTGAAATTCGCCTTGGGGAGCCCACCTACCCCAACAGGGCTTCACTGCGCCCAACCACTAGAGAGAACAGCCTCGGTAGCCAGAACTTCTTTTTTCATGCCATTCTCCACCATATGATGCCCGCTATCATGGACTGATATAGTTGCCAACCATCTCTATCGATACTACCTTGCTCAGTAAAAGTCTTTTACCTTAAGCTTTAGTTATTGCCCACTTGAGTCTACATGTATTACTAATATAATATCATTTTCATCGTAGCAACATCAATCATGGGCTCATCCACTTCTTTGAGCTACATGAAGCTCCACACACTCCTGTTCATGCCTTTCTGAAGAGGAATAGCCAGAATTGAGGGCGGCAGGCTGGCCCTCGCGACGAAACTAGACTATTATGAAGAGGTACCATGCAGAAATTGAGAGGTCCAGGAAGACTAAGGCGCCCAAGACCATCTTAGAAGCTGGCTACTGAGAAAAAGACCTGCATAGAGGCCAGGATAAGGCCCCAAAGAACAAGAACTGCCATAGCAGAGAGCTTCAAGTTATAGGCTGAGTGATTGTCCTTTAGAACACAAAATCAATGAGCTCAATAAGGCCAAGAACTCCCGGGAGAATCTTACCAAGAAAAAAGCAAAGGCCTAGCCAAGGGTGGATGTCTGTAATAGCAGATTACTGAAAGATGGGTGCTTAAAAATTAGAATCTGAAAATACACGGAGACCTCACCAACCACTTGTCATTACACCTGTTGTCTGCTTCAATGTGCCAAGCATGTGGATCTAGCCTGGACTGCCAGTGGAAAGGCCTTGACGCTAGATTGGAAACAAGCCCCCAGTGAATGTTGCCCACCATCTTAATGACTTCTTCACTCCAAGCATGAGACTAGAGACGGTCCAAGGTCACAAGTCTGTTAATTGAAAGCAGGTGGAAAGAGGTATGCGCTAACTTTCCGTTGCACACCACCGGTTCTTAATGATTTAGTATTGGTAATAACCATGGAAAGTTGTTCAGGTGATGACAATATCCATCAACACAAGCAGTTGCTCCCCAATGTACTGCCAAGCCCCTGCTGATGTTTCCAGCAAGTGAGCCCTTCCAACCAGCACATGAGCACTACTGATCAAGAAGATCCTAGTGTGGTTAGATGCCTACGACAGGGGTTAGAGCAGGAATGCCTATGAGCTACAATCATACTTTTTGAGTTCTTGCTTCAGCTTCGGAGATGATCAAGGGAGCCCACCCACCATGAGGAGAAAATTAGGAGAGCTTAACAACAGGATGGCCTTGATGCAGCGAGAGTCCCAGTGACATGCCTCGACCTGCTAGGAATTCGGGTTGCTACCTGGTGAATCGAGACTTACCTTCCTAGTGAAGCTCTCCTGATCTGCTCCATATTACTCAATTGCCCCTTCCTTCATGCCTATTTATCAGCTTTTGAATATTAACCTTATTAGCTTTATGTGCCTTAATTTGAAAACAATAGTTTAATGTCTTTTTATTTCGCAAGAACAATTGCAGCGGCCCTGTCGCCCTCTTTTTTTGAGCCCTGAAGCAGTAGTCACCATTTACAAATGATGTAATAGCCTTGCCATAAGCGCAGTACTACTTGCTTTAAACCTTTGGTATATTATTCTGAATTAGTTTAAAACTTAGCTTTTAAGCATAAAGAAATCCAAAGAAATACATAAAATTCCTGCGTATTTATGTTATTAGCATTATAACTAACATTGTGACTAGTAACAGTACCAGGGTACCAATTGTCCCCCCCCCCCCCAAGCTTATAGACATTAAAGTATAAAATAAATTCACAATAAGTTATCTTTGGCAAAAATTTTGTAATGTTGCATAATAATGGTGTTAAAATGTTGTTGTAAACAAAATATGCATGTTTCTACTGAATCTTTTACAGGGTATTAGTGTTCCCCCCCAACTATTTATTTAATAATATGAGTATAATTTAACCAAATAATTACTTGTAAGAAAACTTACATCACCATAAATAGTTATGCCAAATTACTAAAGATGCTCCTTAATTTTTGCAAATAATAAACCAAAGACAATAATCTAATCATACTGTCTCTTTGATATAATAGACATTTTTTACCATTGGCATAACCTCTACCAGACCATTCACCAAGGAGAATAGGACTTTTGAATAGATGACATGTCATGCTGACACCCTTTCTCATAAGATTGATTTTGCCG
>SNQN01013658.1:0-12646 GCA_008642245.1 Bassia scoparia | reverse complement strand
AAAGACAGTGAACCTTGAATCCACCGCTTGAGCATCTCAAGAGCAACCTTAGGTTGGTCCATTGGAACCAAGTGTCCAGCATCATGTACCTGTGTAACAGAAGAATCAAACTTGTTTWTATTGGCAAGCAATAAATAGTTCCAAATTAAAGATCCAATCCAATCAACAAGTATGTGTGTGAGATGTARACCTTGAAGAACGCAAGGGGACCGTGAGTTTTCAATTTCCCTGCTTCTTTGCCATYAACAGAGAAATTTATAGTACGAGTTTTTGTAAATTCTTTTTGCCCAGACCATTCCATGGAGTGCACCCACCTTGAGTTTCCTGAATTAGTAGATAGACACAAAGCTCATCAACATGATAAAAATAAATAATCTTAAAACAAAGGCGCGCAACATTTAGAGGTACTGCTAGTGTGTAATGACATACCGAGCCAGTTGCATGCTAGATCATATTCCCCAACATAAACCAACAGCTTGATTCCGTCCTCCAAAAGTGYAGGGATACCAACTTCCTGGTTTCGCATCCAGTCCATTTTCATGGCATCATGCACCTCTGTGCTACATGACACAAATTCAATGTCCCCTACTCCAAGGGTTTTTCTTACTGATTTTTGATTCAGCAATCTCTCCACGTTTGAGAAATCATAACACAAGTTGGAAATACACTTCTTCCTAATGTCATAATACTGTGCATATGAAACAAAATACCCTTTTGCGATTAGTCCATACTTATGACATTAGTTTTRCAATGTTACTTTGATCCTTTAGCCATTTTGTAGCATACACCCACACACAGATATGTATGTATGTATGTATGTATGTATGTATGTATGTATGTATGTATGTATGTATGTATGTATGTATGTATGTATGTATGTATGTATGTATGTATTATGTTATGTATTATGTATGTATTATGTAATGTATGTATATGTATGTTGTATGGTTCCAGGGTTTTTTTTAAATAAATCTAAAATTAAATGGACAATTCAAATTAAATTAATTCGAAAGACTTATGAATCCGAAAAAGATTATGACAAGTGAAATAAATTTGGACAACTGAAAACAATAAATTGGACACTGAATTTTATTGATTTTCAAATTGAGAAAATACAATCAGAAAGAGTGTTCACTAGTTAAGAGTAAATTTTTGTTTACTCAAAACCCGCGATGCCTTTTGGTGTTGTCATCAGCTTAGCTATCAACTAAATCACCAAACTCCCATCTCTCTCTAAAATATACAATACACAAAACTTCAATCACTGTTCTGCGTGGGTCGGCTCGCCGGCGAGGGGTGTGCGTCACCGCCTCCCCTAATATCGGCGAGTCCCCGATCTACCTTTGACCGGAATTTGCCCAATCCGACCGGTGACTGCGCCGTAGGAACTATTTTGAAGTTCGCTTGGCCTTTTGTTCTTGGGGCGTTACCGGTGGCTCTCCTCCGGCGATAGCAGCGCCGTCTTCACCAGCAAAGACCCAGGCCTTCCCTAGCTTCCAGGACACTAGCCGTAACCTCCGCTTTAGCCGATCGTGGTAGCCTTTTCCGGAGTGTTTAAGGGTTTGTGTTTTCTTTTCTTTATTGTTTTTTTCGGTTTTTAAGGTTGCTTAAGTGATAGTTTTTTTGTTGCTGTCTTTTGCCTGAGTGTCTGCCTACTCTGGTGTTGGTGGTTTCCATCGTCTTTTAGGTCGACCCTGTCCGTCGACGGCCTCGCCCCCCCCCCCCCCCCCCCCCGCGTGTGGTTTGGCTGTCGTGTTGAGGTGTGAAGGCTGTTCGGTTGCCCTGTTTGTTCCTTTTGCACCTCTGACCTCTTGTTTTGTTTTTCCCATTTTTGTCCTGTGTGTTGTGTTCTTTCAGTTGTAGTGTTCTGTTTACTCGGCTATGCTAGTCTTGTTTGCTCCCTTCTTGGGGTTCTTTTTCTTTTGTTGTGTCTGCAGTTTGTTCCCTTTCTCTTGCTTTATGGAGTCATTAGAAGTGTGTTTGAATTTTCAAGAGAACTTAAAGTTCTCCTCTTCGACGAAGTAATTTGGAGAAGGATGATGTGAGTCTTTTTTAATATTTGTGTCTAGTTAGAGAACCCTAGAGCCGTTTTAGACTATAGCATTAATTTCAAAGACGAGGGAAACTCGTCTTTTAAGGGAGGAGATTTCGATGAGGCTTTGGAGAAGTATGGTTGTCGTGCGGTTCCTCTCTTGTCTGTTTCTTAGATGAAGGTGCTAGAGTCGCTTCGTGCAATTGGCAACAAGTGTTGTTTTGATATGCGGCTAGCTTACTAAAAAGAAGGAGTACAAACAGTGGGTCATCTATGTTCCATTTTCTTAATTACAATCCCAACAACATTAAGGCTTTGTTTAGAAGAGCGAATGCAGCGATGGATTTAGAAATTTGAGCTAGCAAGTTGGAGATTAAGAGGCTCACGAAGTGGAACCCACTAACAAGGAGTTTAAAGGAAGTTGAGGGAAGTGGAAGATTCTATTCATACACCTTCAGTCAAGAGTCAAGGAAAAGAAAGGCTAAGCAAACTTGAGCGTGAATCGGAGGGTCCTCGAACGACAAAGGAGAAGTGATAGATACAAAGCTACCAAAGCAAGAAAATCAAATGTACTAATAGGGGTTTAGAGATTACAAGGATTTTGAAGGAAGTGATCATCAGGCGTAAAAGAAGTGGATACCGACATTGCCATGAGACCAGAGGAGATGTATAAGAAATTCATGTGGAAGAAGACCTGCCTTAAGGCGGGGAACACGGTGATTAAGGTTGAAAAATGAGTGAAGAAGTGGATGATATCGATTTATAAGAAAAGAAAACGAGATAGCAGGACAAAGAAGCCATTTATCCATTTTCGCAACAAGAAAAACCAGGGGCTACTCTAGTTATCTCAAAAGGAGAGTACAACTACTTGCTAAAGGAAGGATATCCAACATTTCACACCAAATCTGGAATAACTATGAGTATCAAAGTCGTTGGTGCTTCGAAGGTGACCAAATAAAATGCAAACTCAATCCTCTTCTCACCCCTTGCCAATGCAACAAGATGAGCTCAACCACCACAAATTTGTTGTCTAAAAGTATTCTCCTTTCCTCGACTAGACCATGGTACAGGAAACACAGAACGAAATTCTCTCACCAGACTCCAGTGAAGTTAAGACCCAAATCGAAGATACCCCCATGCTACCCCAATAACCCTTCGAATACCAAGCTCTCCCCAGCAGAATCCAACCTTTCTGCCATCCTCTACTACAGACAGTTGTAGTTTCCCATTTAGTCAACTACTACGGTAACCGTTAGTCCCACAAGGAGAGCTATCCTCAACACCAAAACAGGGTGTTAAGAAGCGCAACAGGGTAAATATCGGAAGCATTCGAGTGTCTTGTCTAACCATGTTTTCTGCAGGTGCAAGGTTGCAAGCAAAGTTCCGCAAAATGATCTTCATCTTTTAAGCAGCCAAGACCCACAACTATCAGATTGTATGAAGCAAAATCAACCTTTCTCCAGAATCCAGATGTTGCCCGAGACAACCAAGGAAGTTTATTAGTTTGATTTATGCTTGTAATCAGTTACTTACTAGTGTTAGTAGTTTTATTCTTCAAGTTGGTAACTTTGTTGGTATGTAGAGACTCGTCAAGATAAATTCCTGAATGTCCCTTGTCAAAAAAAAAAAAAAAAACAAAACCACGATGCCATTCAAGTGAAGCAGATGAGCCTATTATAGACTTGGAGATGAAACTTTACATAAATGATTGGAAGACCAAATTATTACAACTTTTGACTTATTTAATTTGCTAATATTTTGCAAATAATGGAACTTTCGGTAGAGTGGAGGACAGCTGGATTATTTTCTAAATGCTTTTTGAAAAAGTTGTGGTGGTGCTTGACAATTGGAGGATACTTGCTAGGGCTGTTCAAAACCGGATTCGAAAATTTCTGATCCGAATTTTCGGAAATCTATTTTTTGGATCTGATTCCGGTCCAATAAATCCGGATATCCGAAAAAATCGGATACTGAATTCGTTTTTGGAGATTTAAACAGAGAACCAGCTGGTAGCATGGACTAATTACTTTGAAGAACTCCAACTTTGCCTCTAAACTATATTCTTCCTATCTTATCTCTAATTACTAACGGACTACTATGTTGTATGAGTATGTAAATGTATAGGTGTATGTTTGCACAAAAACTAAATTTCGAAATTAATTCATTTATACATACAAAGAAATCCAGTGTATCCGAATTCAATGAATATGTAAAATGTATATGTGTATCCGAATCTAGCGCTCAGCTGCGGCACTGACGTGATACAAAGATGGCGAGGTGAGAAAGTTAGGGTTTTGTGTCCTTTTGGTTTTTGTGAGTCAATGTGAAATTGTGAATGAGTGTCTTAAAAATTTGAATCATTGATAAATTTGATAGTTTGATACTAAGAAATCAGAATGTGTGAGCCAAAGTCCAAACTTTAGATAATAAATGAATTGGGCTTTAAGTATAAAACGAATTGGGCTTTAAGTAATCCACTAGCCACTAATCCAATCAAAAAGACAACTGCCCAATTTACTAATAATTCAGAAAATCGGATAATCCAAATTCAATGAATTGTATTTCGAATCCGATCGATTTTTGAATTTAAAAACTGAATATCCGATTCGGTTTTTTCGAATTTTAAAAAAGCAGATCGAAAGTCCGAATTTTTGGAAAAATAAAACTGTATACCGTATCGGAATATCGGAATCGGAAATTTCTGCATAGCCCAATACATGCTGATAGTAATGCAAGTTCTTGGACTTTTCTGCCGACATCAAATTCTGTACCTAAAAATAAATTGGAAATTACTCTTTTTTTTTTTAAAAAAAAAGACTAAAATTCATATGGATCTTGAGCAAATGGGCCTCCGAATGGATCTTCACAAGAGCCTGAGTTGGAGGTTGAATTGGAAGCTTCTTGTTGAGGAGAAGTCGACGGGCTGCTTTTGACGAATTCTAAAAACCGTTCGAAAAGCTGGGTATTGGCAATCTGGGCTATTTTTATTTCTTTGGACTTTTGTTTTGATTTAGACTTGGACGTAGAGGTTTGGCCCAAAGGTTTCAGAGGAGTTGGAGGAGAAAGTGGTGGAAAGGGAATTGGAGGAATGGCCTGTTGAGGAGATGAGGTTAGTTGTTGCTGTTGTTGGGCCTGATGCAATTAGAAATTGGATTTGGTCCAGTCATTATATTCAATGAGAGTTGTAGAACAATTTTTGGAATAATTAGAGACACAATCTGATAATTTTGGATAGACTTTGAAAATTTTCCACCATTTGACTTGAAATTGGCGAAGAAGATAATAAGGCATTGTAGAGGATAATTGCTGGAGAGAGTAATTCCGACACATTATCCAAGAAATCCTAAAAATTGGGAAAAATAGACAACATTAGTGCGTTGGAGTTCTTCTTTCATGGATGTGAGAGAGAGGCATTTTTTTAAAGCTGTTGAGACATCTGGTGGGAAAATATTTGGGATGGCACCAAAATTCTACCACCGTCAAAAAACCAAATTAGAAAGGTTTTATTCTTCTGGAGACAATCAGTATGGAAACTGAAGAACCATGAGTGATAATAACTTTGGATGAGGAAGGCGTAATGCCAGGCGAAGATGTAATCATACTAAGTGAATGTTTTTGAAAGGGATGAGTTTTGGTATTTTGATGAAAATGTTTTTGGAGTATCTGAGGTACTACCCCAATCCGAAAATGAAAGCACTTGGAAAATCAGACACTTTGAGTAGTTGTTGGAGGTGGATATACCTGAAATACACAAAATTTGTATCAAGGAGAATATTACGATAGTATTGAATTGGTTTGGTGACCTCTGTCGGAAACCAATTGAAATTTATTAGGAATATTCGTGAAGTGATTTTTTGAATTTTTTCCTGGATTTTATCATTGGAAAGATTCTGAATGGATGTTTCTGTTGTAAGAATAATGGATTCAAACGAATTTTTTTGAATATAGGACGATTATGCTTTAACAACTTGAGCATAAGAAGTTCGGGACGAAGTATCTAGGTTCGAAAATTGATTATTAGATATGGGTATTCCTGTAGGGTGTATGGCAAATTAAGGTTTGAGATCTTTGGATGATGTAGAATGTTTGGAATTCTTCATTTTTCTTGTCCCTGCAAAACTTCACGTGTTAGAAAATCTGGAAGAGAATTATTTTCTCCTTTGATGAATTCTATGTCAAAGTCAAAGGCAGATAGAATGGTCTGCCATCTCGCAAATATTTGCTTTGAGACTGTATTTTGAACATCTATCTGGAGTATCTCTTTTGTTGATTTACAATCGACTCTTAAAAGAATTTTTTTGTTGTATAAATCATCTTGAAATTTTGAAATACAAAGAACAATAGATAAAATTTCCTTTTTGACAGTAGAGTAATTCTTTTGAGGTCCTAGCCAGATTCCTAAATGAAATCTAACCAGTTGCTCAGATTTGGATTTTAATTTTTGCTTAAGGATGCCACCATACCCTTCATTGGAGGCATCGGTTTCTACTACCATGGATGCATCTGGATGAGGAAGTCCAAAACATGGAAGTGTTTTGACTTTAGACTTTAAGGTTCTTACTATTTTGGTATGTTCTTCTAACCCAAGCACATGGATTTTTTGAAGACGCTTATATAATGGAGCACAATATTGACGCAAATTTGGAAAGAAATCAGATGTATAATTAAGACACCTTAGAAATCTTTGTAATTGGGTTTTATCTTTTGTTTCATCTGGAAACTTATCAGCAAACGCTATGGCCCTTGCAATTGGCCTTATAGTTCCTTGATAAATATCGTGACCAAGAAATCTTATTTTTGTTTGGAAAAGTTTCATTTTTGAAGCGGAAACAACTAGTTCATTTTTCTTAATGATTTGAAAGAAGGTATACAGATGTTTGAAATGATGTTCTGTGGAATTTGAAAATACTAAAACATCATCAATATATATAATAGTAAAAGTAGTTTAGTCATAAAAAATATCATTCATGACATTTTGAAATTCTGAAGGATCATTTTTTTTAAAACCAAATGGTATTACATTCCATTCGTAGTGTCCAAATGGAACTGTAATTGCAGTTTTATATCGGTCTTTTTCCTTTATTTGGATCTGTCAAAACCCACTTTTCATGTCAAATTTGGAAAAAATAGTTGCATTTTATAGTTGATTTAATAGATCCTTTTTATTAGGATTTGGATATCGAATCCATTAAAGGACTTTGTTGAGAGGTTTGTAATTAATAACTAATCTTGGAGCACCTCTCTCCTTTTTTGCCTGGTCATGACATAGAAGTTGCACATGACCAAGGAGATTTGGAGGGTCTAATTAGTTTTTTTTATCAAGGAGAGCTTGAATTTCCTCTATGCAGGTTTCAAGTAATACCTGATTCATTTGAATTGGACGGGCTTTGGTTGGGATTTTTTTCTTCAGAAAAGTGTTTTTCATATGGAAGAGAGACTATATGTTTCTTCCTGTTCCAGAAAGCATTAGGGATATCAGAACAGACTTCCTTTCAGAGTTTTTCTTGAAATTCCGTTATCCTTTTTTGAATAATGAATTTTGGAGTTGTTCTTTTATTCAATGGAAAGAGATTTTTGGTTTTAGATAAGAAATCTGTTTTTGCTTTGATGAAATTTGACTGAGTTGTTTAAAAATAGAATGGCTTTGGAGAAGATGAATATCCTTGTGCTTGATTGGTGATAAAAATTTGAAGGTGATGGATTTGTCTATAATAGTAGTATGAATTCTTGATTCATCTACAGAGAAGGAGAAATTTGAGTTAGAAATGGAGTGCCAAGGATAACATCATGATTAATATCCTTGACAAGAATAAAAGAGTTTTTGAAACAATTTCCTCCATTGCAACTATAACCTTTAGGGATTTTATATTTGATTTGGAATTTTTGGCCATTGGGGCTATTAAGTTGTTCAAATGTTTTTTCATAGAATTTAGAAATAGTGCAATTTTATTAACATGGAAATCATCACTAACTATCAAAGTGATAGGGCAATACCCTTTTTGGTAGTTAATTCTTTCGATAGTTTGGCAAAAGTTTTCATCATCCGGTTCTGCGTCAATTATAGGAACTGAATAGTTGGAACATTCTCCGATTTCCAGATTTGTGGGTTTAAGAAGGGCTACCCTAGCTTCTAATTCTAATTCTTTCGCTTGGAGACTTAGAATATCATGCTTTAGTTCCGATCCCTTATTCGAGATTTTAATTGGTTGACTTCATTTTGAAGGTTTTGGGTGTTGATTGGAGCTAATTTGGTTTTATTATTAGGGGATTGTTGGAGTTTTTTTAGAAAGACTAAATTCTTTCCGCTTTGATTGTTCTTCCATTGGGGAAGATTTCAAAACAATTTCTCTTAATTTTTTGAGATATTGTTTTCTAAGGGTATGATCTTGAATTTGATCAATCATTTCGATAAGAAGTTCCTTTTCACATTCTTTTCCGTATTTTGAAATAACACATAAACCTTTAACACATATTTGAATAGAATGATCATATTTAGAGGTGTCTGAATCATCATTATTTTCAATGTTCTCAACTTGGAGAAAAGCATTTTTCGTATCAAAAGAGTAGGAAGTGTCCGTTTCTTCTGGCTCACTTTGATTTAGCTGAAAAATTGCTAAAAGTTTTTCTTTGAGATCTGGATCATCYTGAAAATTTTCATTTATTTTCCTTTTGAAACTACAATTATTTGCTTTGTGGCCAGTCTTGCCACATTTGTAGCAGATAATATTTTTGAAATCCCCTTTTGAGATTTTTTTTGAAAATTTCTTCTTTCCCTTTTGACAAAACTTTTCAAGAGAAAGGCTGGACCTTTTCTCATGAAATCTTTTTATCTAATTTTGTTTTATTTGTTTTTTTGCTATCGAAGGGGCTTGAATCCTTTCAAAGCCAAAGACTTCACAAAAAGATCCAAGTTCTTTTCTTCTTTGAGCCTTTTGATTTCCATACTTTGACTGTATTTTTAACTCATTTCAAAGAGATAATCCTTCCCTTTTGATAAAGGAAAAAAGCTTCCCATAACTCATATCGTCATATGGGACTGTTTCAAGGCCTAATTCTGTGAGTTATTGAGTTATTCATTGGGAAGATAGGTTTTGAAGGCCTGAAATAAACTTTTCCTTCCAAAAAGGTTGTTGACAATCTTGTCGTAAAAGAACATAGGTTAAAAAGGTATCCTTATACCATCGATAGTCACTAAGAGTCGGAGATCTTAGATTACTAAGGATTAATGATCTGAAGAGCTTTGACGGGTATCATTTCCGCCTCCAAGGAAATGGAGAGCAATTGTTTGGACTAGGATAACAAATCCATCCTTAATTGGAGTTTGGTGTTCATTCATTCTTTCATAATGGATAATTTGATTTTTCTCTGATCTTCTCAAGAGAAAGTATTATCCCAACAATTTTTTATTTGACCAACAAACCCATTAATAATGTGCTAGGTTATCTGATCAATTGGAAATTCGTTTGAAACATATGCATTGGCTGCAATACACATTTCTTCTAAAACTTTGTGAATATCGTTTTTTGAGTGACCATCTATATTCCAGTCATATAATTGGTCACCAATATAAGTTTTTTGTTGGCCATAGGTACCTTTTCCTTCAAAAGAGATTTCAGGTGTAGTTGGCCTAGAATAATAGTTTCTAAGGGGATTATTCTTCCAACTTTTAAAACGATTTTTGTTTAATTGGTTAGGAGAATTTTCATTTAAAGAGAAGATAGCAGAAAGGTCGTTTTCTTTGCCTTTCTCTATGCACGTGACACTCTATGCACGTGACAGTCTTTTCTGACCGATCAGAATTTTTTTTCAAAATTTGGCTTTGTCCAATTCCCTTTGGAGTAGCAAAAATTGTTGGCACATTAATAAGAGGTTTTGACATCTCGTTTGAAAATTTGTGTTTTTCTCCTTTTGAATCCTCTTTGAGAATAATTCCTTTGATTTTTTTTGAAATATCCTCATTCATTTGTTTTGAAGAGATGTTTGAGGATAGAGTTTCTACCTGATTTGAGAGTGTATCAACCTATTTTGAAATTGTATGTAAAATATGATTGGAAAAATTATTTTGTTCATAAACCTTTTTATATCTCCCAAATTTGGAATTGTTGAGCCATCAGCGTCTCTGCCCATTTTAAAGGGCGCTGCAAGGCAATTTCCTTCAGGATAGGATAATTATAAACAGCTAAGGGATCGGAGGATGGACAGGTAAAACTAACTTTCCATCTTTTAAAGTCCATTTTTGGGTTAAACTTGTATTAACATTTAAACTCTTTTTCGAAAACTCTTTTTGGGAAAGTTGACTCCAGATCAGGAGAAAACAACTTATTATATGAGAACGTGAAAATCAAACCAAATGGGTACATTTTACATTTTAAGGGGTACATACAAGCAGTAAAGGGGTACGCGAGACTTTGAGCTACTTTTGAAGAACAATACATAAAACAAACCCTAGAAAACAGTGTAGCAACACGCGTACCCCTTTAAACCTTCGATGTACCCCAGATTGAATTATATATATATATATATATATAATATATATATATATATATATATATATATTATATATATATATATATATATATATATATATGATAGAGAGAGAGATAGATTAAATCGTGATTGTGCATCTGGAAATCATACGGTCAAGATTAAAAGTTTTTAGTTTTCACCTGATCCTATTCCTGTGTGTATTCTAACAAATTTAGTTAGATAATAGGTTTAGCAATGTTACTTTGAATTTAATTTCCAAAAAGAACTCGTGTCGAATGCAAATTGAATAGGCTTAAGTATGTCAATCGCCCCAAAAGCATGTATGAAAAGAAAGCAAGATAGTGTTGCTTACATTTGTGTCTCCTAATGTTCCATGACCTTGTGAAAATGTTGTTGCAAGAAACGTATGCATTCAACAAGCATCTTTACATCAGTACCTACATTATTACCATAGATATTAGAAACAACGAAGTGATTAAAATGTGTGTCCATTTTTGAATAGGACAATAATGATCATTACGCACTGCTTCACTGCCTGTTCACAAGCAGGAATCATCTTGCTGATGCGCTTGTGATCAGCTTCTTCGATAAGGCCATTCTCCAAAGCAAAGTCTGGGTATGAATTGTATTGGATTCCTGGGTGTGTTAAACCATTACCTATTGCAAAACCCTAATCACAAGCATACAAGCAAAAGATTAATAAAATCCCATTACGAAAAGAACAAAATTAAAGGAGAGAAAAGGAAATGATAGTACCTTSAGATTAATGGGAAGTCCTTTGCGAGCCTTGTTTTCACCATGAATTCTTGTAGCAAGAGCAGGAATGTAGTGTCCTGCATAGGATTCTCCGGTGATATAAAAGTCGTTCTTTGCATATTGAGGATGTGCCTTGAAGAATGCCTGTCAWTTCAATTCTCCAACATTTACATATGTAAAGTTGKTATAGTTTTACCTTCATTCCATTWTTTTTGTTTWACAAGAAGTGACAACAATTTAGTACCTACCTGTAAGAAGTCATACAAGTCGTTGCTAACACCATTTTCATCGTGTCGAAGATCACTTTTGTCTGAAATATAACTAAAACCTGTTCCTACAGGCTGGTCGACGTAGATTAGATTGGATGCCTACAACATATCAAAAAAAATCTTGTCTAATGAAACAAGCCTTCCCTTTAACAAATTGCAAGCTCAGGGATATTTTAAAGATGAATAAATATACCTTATCCCAACCAAAGTCGTTCCAAACAAGAGACATATTATTGAGAATTTGAAATGGACCATTTTCATAAAATAGAGCTAGTTCACCACTACAACCGGGTCCGCCTGTCAACCAGATTACCACAGGGTCTTCCTTTTTACTYCGAGACTCGAAGAAAAAGTAGAACATCCTATAAGTATTTTTAATCAAAAAGAAAAATAATAATTGTTAATCATTTACAGTCACACCATTTCATTGTTCCCACATTTTGACACATCAAAGATTAAATCTAGATGAAAATATTACAAGTACTAGGAACTTTAAAAAGTTCTCAATTCAGTTTATTATATACTGAGTATTATTTTTACAAGACTTTTTACAGCCTAAAGTTAATTTAGGAATCGAATTGCTCAACCCGAACGAACTGAAAACTAAACAGAGAAAACTACACTAATATAAACTGATAACTCAATATCAAGTACTCAGACAAGAAGTTAAATGAAACTGAACAAAATAAAATGAAGAACTACAATTGAACTAAAAAGCAAGTAAAATTTTCTAAATGAACTAAAATTGCACTATACATGAACCTCAATTTAATTGTAACTCAACATATGTGTCCTAAACTATTAAACCTCAGATTTTAATATCTAACATTAACCAAATAAAGAAGYTGAAGTACATGATGATGATAGTGATGTTGAAGAGTTACATGTTGATGAGGAGACTCTTCCTTTAGCTTCTAGCTTTACATATGAAGATTATGTAAGAATAACAAAACAAAAGGCAGACGAAAGAAGGTTTAATAGTTGGTATAAGAAAAGGCTTTTRAAGCAAGGTGATGTTAAAACTGAGCATGCTTTTGAAGAGAAGGCAAGTGGAGTTTGAGGTAGGTGTAGCAGTCGGGGTAGCGGTAGGGGTAGGTAGTCA
>SNQN01013655.1:2031-12648 GCA_008642245.1 Bassia scoparia | reverse complement strand
CATGTGCATTGCCAAATTTTTATTTCAAATTACCAAATAGCTAATTTTGTTATCTCTGCAAAATGTGACCTAAACTTTATACATCAAACTTAGAAACATATATGGCCAGAAACAGAGTGAAAATGTGAGATAAAGAAATGGACCCACACAATAAACTGAAGTACAGCGACAAAAAAAAAAAAGCAAGACTTCGCACCTTAACTTCTTCCATAGCTACCATACTTGGAACCCGCCGATGCTCTTTTCTGCGTGGTGGTGCTTGATCCTCTATATCTTCTAACCTAAATCTRGGATCAGTAGTCAAGATTACTCTGACATATTCCATATCAATAGGTTGCCCAACCCTCAGTAAATTACTCTCTCCATGGAACGGCTGATCACAGCATTGATCCTCCACAGATAGACTGACACTAACAAACTTCACTTTCGCTTCCTTAAACTGACCCATAGCTCGATCAATAACTTGAGAAGTTGATTTTGACATCCTGTCATCATTACAGTAGGCCTCTTGAACTGTCCCCAAAGGGTAAGCCCAAGGAGGGGGTTTGGGCAATAGTGCATCCCCATTTGCTAGAGGTATTCCTCCCTTAGATAGCTTCTGTGAGTTTGAGGTATCCTTGACATAACTGAAAGGAAAAGTGAATGTTGTTTGACATTGTATTAAGAATTTAGCAACCTCTCAAATAGAAATAAGTAACAAAAATACCTTGGAGTTTCACATTTCAAAACCTCCACACATATAAGATAAGGTGCTTTCTCTCGTGAATTTAAAAGCACTGCTTCATCTTCAGGTATATTAAGTACACGATAAACACCTTTTCCCATAGGAAAACACACTCCTGCCAACATAATAAAGCCCCTTACATGTCAATAAACTMACTAACCGATAGACCATGAAACAGCAATGTGGTTAACATAGGTGCATTGATTGCACAGATAAAAGCTCCAGAACCTCGTGAGACGCTTAGACAAACACTTACTACTAAGGAAAAACATAAATGTCATGAGTTTCTTGGTCCTATTCTTTATCCCRYGCAAAAGACTGCAGAATGTCAYAATTTCGCTTAATAAAAGATCCTTGAAAACTCTGACAACAGGAGGRATAGAAAATGGCAATTACAGTACTGCGGAAGTTTCAGACGGCACTTGCCTTTCAACTTTKACACCTTCTGTAATAAATATGGGCTACCAGAAACATAGCTTTTGCAAGAACTGCTAGTGTTGTCCAACTTGAGCATAAACAAACATACTTCTGACATCATTTGGAGACATTGTAAAAAAAAAAAAAAAAAAAAAAACAGAAGTTTAATGACTGACACTGCATTTAGGACACAGAGTATGATAAAATGATACTCTCATTAATACCTACAGCCTAGGCCAATACATTCTCTACACTACAAATTCAAAAGGTCATACATATGCCCTCTTGTACTAGCCACTTCATAAACATTCTACAACATTAAAACTAATATAGCAATACAATAGCATCGGACAGATGCAGAGCAACCACAAGGATAAAAAAATAAAAAAGGCTTCTCTGCAAATGAGAACTTTCAAGACTTCATCCTTTTGCAATTTCCTAACCAGTGCAACAAAAGGTTACAAATAATAAAAAGATACTACTAATGTGACCATCTCAAAAATCAGAACATCACTCTCAGGTATCATCATTTATAAAAATAAATAAATGCAGATTCGTGTTACCTCCACTAGTCTGAGCTTCAGCGACATGTGTATTGATCTCTGCAAGGGACTGGACATATAGGTATTACATGTCAACAACTGAATACAAGAGAAAATTAGACTGCRATTAAAGGTGTAATGCTAAAGTGTATGACAAGTTAACCAACCTCACGAAGTGCACATTTTCGATCTTCAATTGGAAACACATCCACTAAGCCAAAGGATGTTTCACATAATGCATGCACAAAGTCCAACGACTCATGATATGCTCCTTTACGGAACTGAGCTGCAGCATTGTTTGGAAGCGGAGGCTTAGGATTAGTTTTTTGATTAGGTTGTGAGGGTGAGGGTGAACCGAATGAACCAAAACTTTTCTGTCACAATAAAAAGACAATATAGTAAGGATGAGCTAATATAAACATGGGCATGAAAACTRCATGATCCCCCTATACTATGCTCCTAAAGTCCCATWTTTTGTGTTATATTTGACAAAATAGTAATCTTCTTTATGGTCAAATGTAGCACTTAAATTGAAAATAAAGTAATATCAAATTGAAATGATACTAATGCAGAAAAGGGCATCAACAGCTCAAAAATCCATATTCCTCAGTGTTACTTGTGCTTACTCCTCCATAACCAATAATTATGAAAAGGTGTTACAGAAGGCATTTAAAAATTAGTACACTGTCATCAAAATGCCACTCAACAAAACCACTTTCAAGCAAAGTTAAGAGTGACAGAACTGAGAGAAAACACTTTCTTTAGATGCAAACCTGGACAGAAAGTTGAGCATTTTATAATTAACAATTTACTACGAGTATTTACATTTCATATTTTTCCTAAACCAAAGAAAAAACATATGATTAAACTTGGATCGTTACCAGTCACAACTTTAACCAAATGGTACAGATTACTAAAGCAATTAAACCAACACACAACAGCACAATAGTAACAAACTATGCTAATTGTAACTTCTTTACTCGTCAAAATCAAATCAAACAAGTAAAATAGACAACTAACCTCTTTTATCTTTTTTAGCCAAACAGTTCAGAGTCTTCCACAGATTTATCTCGGTCTCGAAATAACTTGCGAAAAAAGTTTGTCCCCGACTTCCTTCTAATCCATTTGAATCAATAGCTGTGTGCTTTCCTTCTTCAGGATGTACACGGAACAACTTGCGAAACAGTGAAAAATCGAAGGTTCCTCCTCGTCACCTGTGGCACGACTCTTTCGTCGTCATTGAGCTGTCTCTGATATTTTTCTTCTCCTCAATCTTTTTCCTTGAAGAGTTTGCGGAAAAGCCTTCTTTCTCGTCAAATTCATCATCTTTCCTCTCATTTCCATCCTTCTTATCCTCAAACTCTTCCTTGAAAAACTTTTTAAAAATCCATCCTTGTCGGCGTCCTTAACTAACTTTGAGCAGATTTTGTTCTTCATCCTCATTTCCCTCATTCCCATCCTTTTTGTCATCAAACTTGTCCTTGAAAAGCTTCCTAAAAAATCTCTTCCTTCTCCTCATCATCAACCGATTTCCTTATCCCATCCTTGTCTTCTTCGTCATTTCCTCATTGCCATCCTTCTTATCATCAAAACTTCCTTAATTATTTTCCTGAAGAAATTCTCTTTCTCATCGTCATCTATAGATCGAAGATTGACCTCTCATCAAGATCACTCTTACTATCACGAAAAAGCCGCTTAAAAAACCCTCTGAACTAGCTGTCAAGTCCTCATCTTTCATCTTTGCTATCTCTCAGCAGCCTCCGAAAGAAGCCATCCTTCTCCGAGTCATCATCATCAACTTTCTCAGCTGACTTTCTAAAGAAGCAAAGATCCCTGACTTTCGACCCGGCATAAACTTCTTAAACAGCTTGCTGTTCTCATCTGGTGACATCTTCCCACCTTCATCCCCCACATTAGACCCTGATGAGGGTGAGAATGTGAATGACTTCTGCAGAGGCGGGGATAAATTCAAAGACAACAACCGTTGCTTCGAAGATAGAACTTGTTTAGCATTTGATTCTTACCCCCAGACGACCAACAACCCCTCATTCGGAGGCCTAATAAGAGGTGGCCACTCCCCATCAATGTCGCCCCAATCTGACATTTCTCTTGAATCCTACTAATCCCCCATTTCATCCAGTCCTCAATCTCGGCCATCAAAAACCAATGCACCTTCAACGCATCTTAAGTGACTTCGATGCCACATCGATCACAAACTTATCCAACGATGGACTCGGTTTATGGACCATCATGTAACAAATTTGAAACAAGTAGCCCTCAATTCCCGACAACGGGAGCGTATACATTCTATTACACAAGTATCCCTAACGCCTGAATGTTCATGCTTGTACAAGTAACTAACAGCAATCCACTCACAGAAAAACGCTGAATCGAAAACCTAATAAGCCAACCATTCTCACCTACACTTTCACTACTAGTATCGGATTAGTCTAGTTATCTCCCTCGGAAATTCATCCGGCTCCCAATTGTTAACCCCAATAATCGAACCATTCCTCAATTCTATACTATCCAATTTCTTCTACAACTAGCATCATCACAAAACCCTAAATTCCATCATTCTTCAATCAAATTACACAAAAACCCTGGCAGACAATCACGACTGCCAGGGATGGGAAAAACAATCAATCACTCGTATAATATATAGTTTTTCCAGTGCAAATTGTAATTCAACAAAGTTGTGATTTCAGTGCAAATGCAACAAAATTCAAATTGAATCAAACTCTAATGATGATGATGATGATGATGAAGATAATAGTGAATGGATCGGAGCTTACAGAGTTAGAGAGAGAAGGAAGGTGGAGAGAGAAAGAGAGATCGCCGGAAGAGGTAGACGGAGGGAGAATCCGCCGACGAAACGACGGTGGAATGAGTCGTTTTGTGCTGCTGCTATGTCGTCGTTGGTAAGAGAGAGAAAAGTGAGAAGAGAGGAGAGAGAAAAGTTGAATTAATTTTGTTTGTTTTTTAAGCGAAAAAAAAAATCGATAGGAGGGACCAACCACGAAGGAACATTTTTTGTTCGTTGAGTATTATTTTTTAAAAATTTAAAAATAATGCATTTGAAAATTACTCAACTCAACTCACTCAAGAAGAATTTTCCTTTCTTTTCTTTTTCTTTCTATTTTTTAAATTTGAAAATGATGACGTGGTGCTAACGTTGGCAGGAGGTGACGTGGAATTTTTAAACAAATTCAAATATTTTCGCGAAAAATAAAATTTTAATTTTAAAAGAAAAAAAAACAGCATGTTATGCCGGCATGGAGTTTGGGATACGTGATTGACGCGGAAGAAATAAAAAAGTGTAAGCCGTTGGTTATGTGATGTGACTTGTGAGAGTGTGAGACTCCTAGGACGACGACGTTTTTGATTCTATAAGTGACACCGTTGATTTAACTTTAGGTAGGGTGTCTTAGAGGCAATAGGTCTATTATGGTCTCGGGATCATATTTTTTATCATGATCCCGGACAAATGTTTATTTTCGAAACTAAAAATGTTCATTTTTGAAAATAGAAATGTTCATTTCCGAAAATGCAAGTGTTCATTTTCAGATATGAACATTTACATTTGTAAATAAACATTTTACATGTTGAGATGAACATTTTTAGTTTCGGAAAAGAACATTTGTCTGGGACCATACTGGGACCATACCATGATGAGGATCATGATCCCGAGACCATAGTAGAATTTGCCTCCTACAGGAGATCATAGGCTGGGTTGGACTTGGTATGCAAGTAGAACCTTTAATCGGGTCCGAGCAAGTCTAGATTTGTGTCTAAATTGACAAATTATTTTATACAATCTTCCTACTTAGCAATATAAAATTCTTTATTAATCTTTTACGCAATGTTTTGATTTTTTTAATAATTTATAGGCTTGTCAATGGGGCGAGTAAAATAGGAGAATTGGTTCATCCCTGCGTCTTAGTTTCGCGGATGGTGGGACGGGGATGGGATGAAAATCATACCTGCTATGGGTGATGGAACGGGGATGGGATGAAAATCATACCTGTCATGGGTGATGGGACGGGTGAATTTTACATTATCCCCGCCTCATACCTAATATAAACATTATAAATAATATATAATGCAAACATTACATATTATTTTATAACTATAAAAATGAATAAATTATAAGTCTTTTAATTATTTTTTAAATTTGAGTTATATTTTTTAGTATTTCAAACATTAAATAATTCACAAGTAATTT
The DNA here is from genome assembly GCA_008642245.1 of Bassia scoparia. NCBI lineage: Eukaryota > Viridiplantae > Streptophyta > Magnoliopsida > Caryophyllales > Amaranthaceae > Bassia > Bassia scoparia. Next base: position 6,740 of record SNQN01013655.1, on the reverse strand, counting down.
TAGCGGGTTTTAAGTCGGGATTTGGTGGAGTTTTATTGGAGGTGGATATCCAAGTGGATGGTGGAACGGTAATTATTTTATACATTTATTTAGTAGGGTGGGGATGGGGAAAGTTTTTCGGATTCGCCATGGGAATAGGGATGGGTGAGAAAAATGAGGTGGGGATGGGAAAGGCAATATCCATCCCGCCCCATTGACAAGCCTAATAATTTATAATATGATTGGTAGCACAATTATCCACGATCACACATTCACACAAGTTAGAAACTCATAGAACACAATAAAATACAGCAAAACAAGCAGGGACTTATACACATACATCCAATTTTCTACCTTTCCTCTATGAAAGAATATTGCTGGACTGATCATGAATATTGTGTATTTTGTGGGTGGGGTGGGGTGGGGTGAGGTGGGATACCAAGNTTTTCTTTTTCTTTTTCTTTCTATTTTTTAAATTTGAAAATGATGACGTGGTGCTAACGTTGGCAGGAGGTGACGTGGAATTTTTAAACAAATTCAAATATTTTCGCGAAAAATAAAATTTAAATTTTAAAAGAAAAAAAAAACAGCATGTTATGCCGGCATGGAGTTTGGGATACGTGATTGACGCGGAAGAAATAAAAAAGTGTAAGCCGTTGGTTATGTGATGTGAGAGTCTGAGACTCCTAGGACGACGACGTTTTTGATTCTATAAGTGACACTATTGATTTTACTTTAGGGTGTCTTAGAGGCAATAGGTCTATTATGGTCTCGGGACAATGTTCTTCATCATGGTTCCGGACAAATGTTCATTTTCGAAACTAGAAATGTTCATCTCAACATGTAAAATGTTCATTTTCAAATGTAAATGTTCATTTGAAAATGTCCCAGAACCATAGTAAAATTTGCCTCCTAGAGGAGATCATAGGCTGGGTTGGACTTGGTATGCAAGTAGAACCTTTAATCGGGCCGGGGCAAGTCTAGATTTGTGTCTAAATTGACAAATTATTTTATACAATCTTCCTACTTAGCAATATACAATTCTTTATCAAACTTTTACGCAATGTTTTGGTTTTTTAATAATTTATAGGCCTGTCAGTGTGGCAGGTAAAACAGAAGATCCGACTCATCCCTGCGTCTTAATTCCGCGAATGGTGGGACGGGAATGGGATGAAAATCATACCTGCTATGGGTGATGGGATGAAAATCATCTCTGCCATGGGTGATGGGACGGGTGGATTTTACATTATCCCCGCCTCTTACCTAATATAAAAATTATAAATAATATATAATGCAAACATTACATGTTATTTTATAACTATAAAAATGAATAAATTATAAGTCTTTTAATTATTTTTTAAATTTGGGTTATATTTTTTAGTATTTCAAACATTAAATAATTCATAAGTAATTTTAGCGGGTTTTAAGTCGGGATTTGGTGGAGTTTTGTTGGAGGTGGATATCCAAGTGGATGGTGGGATGGGAATGATTTTTTACATTTATTTAGTAGGGTGGGGATGGGGAAAGTTTTTCGGATCCGCCATGGGAATGGGGGAGAAAAATGAGGTGGGGATGGGAAAAGCAATATCCACCCCGCCCCATTGACAAGCCTAATAATTTATCTTTAGTTATTTATTTATTTTTAAAATGAATTCCTTGATTTTTGCTGCCCACTACATTATTATCACGTAAGGGAATGTTGTATGTAGCAATATGGAGGAGAGTTGTACAATATATACGTTGGTCTAAACTTGTTGTCCAAAATTCGAAATGTTGAAGCGAGATTGGTTGGCCTTTTAGGTCAGGCCCAAAAGAATAATTAAAATGTGTGAAAATGGATCGCCAAAGCCCGCGTTAAAGTTGGAAAATTAGGCTGAAAATGTCATGCCTAAAACCCACAATTTTTTTGCCAAGCTAGGTTTGATCGTCTCTATTTTGTGACCACTATACATGTGAGAGAGGGAGAACTAAGGAGTGCATAAATGTTTTGTACATTGTAAAAATCACCACCCTTCAAATTGCATAAGTTATACCCTAAAGAGAGGGATTCAAACATGTGACATTGTGTCATATTGTACACCAAATGCTCAACCTTTATCGCTAAGGTTATGTTCAGTTCATCTGATTTTTTATGATCTGAATTTTTTATGATTTGAATTTTTCTTAACTAAACTGAACTTTTTGTTGTTTTTTTAATTTTAGTATTTTCTGACCTGATGTAATTTTTTTTATCTTATTTGATCTGATTTGATCTAATTTTTATTTTTTAAATAAGCGCTAGAATACTTAAATAAGTTGAATTGAACATAGCCTAAACTCAAAAAACTAGTATCCAAGAAACATAGTCGTACAAAGCTACAATCCTAAGCTTTACCTTAATCTTAAAAAAAAAAAAACAAAAAAAAACATATGTTGGTATCAAATTAATCTTTAACTAAGACTTATTTTGTTTCAATAGAAAGATTCTTTCCTTTCCATAACAAGATATAAGTTCCATTTCTTTGAAACAATGCAATGAATATATGATGTTCAGATCTCAAATATCCTTGCACATTAAATGACAGATAACACGCACGATGCACATTGTGGGGTACCAAACTTGCAGATTTGTCAATAACACAAGAATGTTCGTGGTATCACCGATCATTTTTTTTTTTTTTTTTGGATGTGTGTGTTGTGTGTTTGTTGTTGTTGCTAAGGCATAGGTTTAAAACGTGTGAAGCTCTCATTTCTTCTCTGAAGCATGCAATTGAAAGTTGTGTCCTGTATTTGACATTGTTAATGATGCCCCATACGAGTATATAACTTACTAGTAGGATTCTTTAACCCTTATGACGTTATCTTTATCACTAGCTTGCGATGTAAAAGAAGAGGCATTTGCTCTTTCAATTATTCACCAATTGTGCTTTTTAACTTAGCTCCTGATTACTTTCATGAGTTTCACTCTGTATATTGTTACTTTCATTATATTTGAAGGTAATTTACTAATTCCTGCCTCCTTTATAGATGGATTTAGCTTTGCTTATATTGAATCAATGTTTACCTTGTGATATTGTATTTTGTTGCTTACCAGCTTTGTTCATATTGCTGCCTGATAGTGAAATTAGATTGCTTTGCCCGTTACCAATCATGTGCCAGTTAATCTTTGAATGTTTGGAAAAATGATCTATATGAGGATAAATAGATAATTGTCATCAATCGTGGAAATTATTTCAGTTTAATAAATAGCCAAATTATGTAAATTATGCGAAGTCAATGAGGAAAGATGGCTCTAACAATAATCATATCATTTGCAGAATGCGAGGATAAAAACGATTGCTTTTGTTGCGATTCCCTGGCAGGCAACTAAATTCAGTCCCTCTGTGTCATATGGTTAACTGGTGGGATGAAGAGTCCTGAAGTTCGTGTGTGTGGCAGAAAGTATACTACCTCGAAGGTACCCCACATGGTGCTGCCCGTCCTAATGGAATGGGCCTTTCGATCTCGGAACAATACCACAATACATTATATCATTCTAATGCTGGTCACTGCGCTGTATGCCCTTGAGTCCCGCACTAAAACATCACTGACCCCAACACTGATATTGCCATAGGCATTGGACCGTCTCTCCCCGGTTTCCATCTTTTCTGAAAAGCAAAGCAATATCTACCACCACGTTCTCTTTGACTTTTGCACTAGCTTATCATTCTGTAATGTATTTCAGTGCCGATCGAAAATTCCGGTAATTCTGTGATCTCCCGCGGCCCAAGAAAAAAGTTATATGTGCGACCACCTGAGTGGTGTGATGTGCATACACTTCCGTGTTGCATCTGGGGAACCTACGAACCATGTCTGACACCGTTAAGCAGAAGGTCCCCAGAGCGTACCCGAATCAAGTTAGCTCCATATTCCCGCTAAAAAGTCTCGTGAACAGAATTTTTTTCATGCCTCGTTCCTAACAACCAAATGCTGACATCCCAGTACCTCTCTCAGCCTTCCAAATCCCAGCGGCTAATTCCTATTGCCGGACTGTCTTACGATTTCGTTCCCGCCGGGACCTACAAGATATTTCACCCATGCAAAACGACAAGTTTTTTCCATTTCGGTTCCTATGATGGATGAATCATTCGCGCCTAAAACAGAAACAAAATCCCGGTGAGGAGAACAGCTTGAAAAAGCAACACATTTATATCTCTGCCAGTCATTTATGTGGTCCTAGAGGTGACCCAGCCGTTCAATGAGATCAAAAGAAAGAATTCCCTCAAGTGATTCAAGGTTTCAATGTCACGCAATCTTCCGGGTGCTCTTTGGTTAAAACGGTTCCTCCCACAGACAGCGATCTATGATAAATTGTTGATATAACGGCTCTTTCTCAGTGTACCGAGACGAGGTCATATGATTACGCCCATCTCCGTCGGGTTTTGGAATCTTCTCTTCTACAGTCCTCAAATAGATAAGTTAAAGCTTCTTCAGGAATCCACAGATTGCCGTCGGCAGTCTCTTGTGCTCTGGCCGTTGTATTTGTGCCATATGTTATATCTTCGGCGGACCACCTGAAAAAAATTACTGCTGCCCAGTTGCTTGAGGTTCTACTATCTACCACCAAATCAGCCACTAATACAGCTTAACTTCCCGCCGAATGATAAAACGTCTCTCAATTTAGTGAATCAGTGACCATGAATGGTTCTGCGTCGACATATGGCCAGCCGATCAGTAGTTTATCTGGATAACTCAAACCCACCCGCGTTAGA
>SNQN01013653.1:0-12656 GCA_008642245.1 Bassia scoparia | reverse complement strand
TTTTGGCACCAACGTTTCGGGCGTCCGTGATTAACCTTTATAGGCACGGTGGCGATCCCCTTACTTGACAACACTCCCCCAACGCACTCACGTGTGGGTTCTGTGGCTCAAGCCCACAACACAAACACACCACATCGATGTAGGCCCAAGCCCCCCCTACGGGGTTGGCCCACGGCCTACAATTGGTATGTTGATTTTTTTGTTGAGCATCTGAATTAGAAGAAAGGAATCTGAATTGATAGCTAACCGAAGATTGTTGTTGTTGTTGTTTGCAGAGTAATACTTTAGACATGCAAGACAAGCTTGTACTTCCATTTGAAGTGCCGAAGTGCTAATCATGAATCCTCCTTGCTGAAATTCAATCTGTTGGAGTAAGTTTTTCCCAATCCAAGCATATCCTCCTCTTTTATCTTTCGTTGACCATGAACCATCAATTATACATGATAAATTGAAGCTTCCTAATTTCTCCCTTCCCAGATTTGCTATAATAAACCCAGGAGGACAATCAGGAATTCCATGGACGAACTTACCTTGTTGATTATCTCTCATCATAAAGATTTTTTGCTGGTTGCTTATATCTTCAATAATTAATTGCATAGAGGTAAGATTAATTGCTTGAACTGAGTAGATAAATTTATTTCTTGCAATCCAAATTGTCTAAAGTGTCGCTATAAATTGGAATCCTCTCCAACTTCAAATCCCATCTTGTTTAACAAATGGTAAAATGTAATCCATTATCCAATCTAGCAAGCTGACTGTATTGTTCTGATCTGAATTAATTCCCAGATATCCCTTTCTCCAAATCATCACCGCAAAATTGCAATTTCTGAAGAGCTGCAGCCCATTTTCATCCTTAATTTTGCAAAACTGACATTTCGGTGAGTCATTTATCTGTCTTTCCCATAAATTCTTGCAAAGTGCAAGACTATTCGTACATAATTTCCAAATGAAAACCTTAAAATTAGGAATTAAATACAAACTCCATAGCTTCCTGTAAAATAAATTTGCTTTAACATTTTCCTCCAATCCTAATTTGAACTTCATCAAATTAAAATACCCTAATTTGACAGTGTAAATGCCTGCTGTATTGTATTTCCAATACATGAAGTCATTTGTAAATAAGGAACTAGTTTCCACCTGTAAAATAAGTTAAGCAATCTCCAATTCAAAGAAATCTAGAAGTTTATTATGATTCCAATTTGTTGTATTATCATAAAAAAATCTGATACCTTTTTCTTTGAAATATGTAGAAGACTAATATTATCTCTAACCTTCGAAATACTCCCAAATAACCAAGGATCTAAACCAGCTCTAACCATTTTTCCATTACCAATTTTCCAAGCACAATTCCTATTATAAATCTTCTCACTTTGTAAAAGTGAATTCAATCCAAAAGGCCAATTTTTTTCCTTTCTTTCTGTTTGAAATGTCCTGTCTTGGAAATCTTCTCTTAAGATCATAGTAGAGTCTTGAAACCATTAGTTGAGGATTCTTATTCATCCTGACTACATTCCTCATAAGCATAACATCATTAAGTTTTTTTAGTACAAGTAATAAACTATTAGAAACTTGCATGCTAATATTCTATACTTACGTATACAATATTTTATGTTATTAATGAAATAGAAAAATTAGAATAATAAGTAAATTGGATATGAGTATTCGAAATTAAAATTTTCTCATTTGTGATATTACTATATAATGAAATTGAAGTTTTGCATGTGATTAGATATAATTATATATATCAGGAGTATCAATATGTTGATTGCATGTGTATATATATAAAGCATTATGTACCCAGTACTTATATGATGAAAGTGAATAATTGGAATAATGTATCAATTACAATACTTAGACTTAAGAACTGAAACTTCGTAAATTTTTATGAAGGGTCAGAAAACACTTAGCATATAAAGTGTTATACATGACAAATGGTTTCTAAAGTAGATAATCCACCATTTACACAAATATTGTGCTCCTAAATATATGCACAACAATGTCATGTGATATTATAAAGAATTTGTGGAGTTTCTATATTGTTTTTGGGTGGATATTCAAGATACCAAGCTTTTGTTAAGATAAATAATTGATATAGTCATTCCCAAAAGTGAATGAGAAATTACATACTTTGAAGAGTTATAACCATGTTTGCTTGATATTATTTTGATTATATCACGGAAAAGCTTATAAGAATTGTAAACATTAATGCATATTATCTTTGAGCAAGATATTGTATTTATGAGTTGATGAGATTGAACATGACATTGCGAGCGACTCACTTGATAAATTATTATTTTAATTCCCATACGTATAAAATATTCTAATTGATAATGAATGCAAGAGGAACACTTTACTTGATAAATGCATTACTAAAAGAATTTATGACTTAAAAAGTGCAAGGGATTAAAGGATTGTTGGACAAATAGTATGCCCCCATATGCAAGGACTAGGGAGAGACAATGTTTCTTCCATTATTTTATGTAATCCTTACACATGAAYAATAAGTTATATTGATGGTTAGTTGGATATATACACTAGATATGATAATTGATTTTTGAGATGTGGCCACATAATTGTCAGTCATTAACAATGAACCATCTTAAAGATGTATGTGAATAGCTGTCATTGTCAATTATTGAATATGTTGATATAAAGTGTTTCGATCAAAATTTATGTTTAGAAGGACACCATCAATTTCTAATGAATATRTAGCACGCCTGAAGCGTGACAAATTAATATATTATAATGATAAGGATCCTCAAAAGAGGAAGGGATCGAAGCAACAATATGACAATGACACTGAAATTCAAGAAAGTGATACATTTTGATGAATCTCCTAGAGAGATCGATTCTAGTACATTAAAGTGTACTAASATTATATTAAGTACTCCATAAGAGTACCAAAGATGATGTTCAACAAAATAAGCATGTGTCAAGACAATAATCGCTACTCCAGCAAAGTATGAGTTATTATAAGATCAACTATTAGTTGATTGTCTTGCCAATTATAGACAAACACATATTAGTGTTTATATACATCACGTATTAGTGTTTATATACATCACATCATATTCATGGTCATGCATGAAGTATGCGTAATAAGATGATCACTAGTATTGGAAAGTTGACAATTTAACTTGAACATCGAAATCCAAAGAAAATGTGATTGGATGTGATGATTGAAATAGGYCATCTGGGTTTAATAATTACCCATTCTGGAAACATGAAATTTTATTTAATATGAAAGAAATGATGTGCTGACGCTCTCTCATGTTGAATATATGAATGAATTGAGTGGCAAGACATAACATTGAGATTGAGCTATATTTGAATTGTGATTTTCATATATATATATAGGGAAGGGGGGGAGGCAAGATGGTGTCGCCTTAATGCTTTTTACCTTATTGAATTTTTTGAATTGAATGCTAAACTACCTTTTACTTATTATGAGATTTAAAATCGAATTTCATTTATTTGTGATTTAATTAGTACAGGCAAATCAAGAACATTAGTCTAGATTGAATTGAAAATATGGTATATATTGAATTCATGTACTTTATTTACAACTAATTCAATTAATAATCTGTTTGCTAATTAGTTTAAAATTTAATTTAATGCATTTTATATAATCAATTTTAATAATTATAATTTTTATACGTCTAAACGCATGGTGCACATAAATAGTATATATAATTGTATTCTCATCTCTAATACACACGTTATTCATCCTATTTTTTCTCTTTTTCTCTTTATTTTTTATTTTTATACACTTTATGTAGGAAACTCTAAGACTGGCTAATGGATTACCCTCAAGGTATGTGAGTTTGGTTCATTTGATATGTTTTTAGTAATGGTTAATTTTTGTTATCCCTTGTATTTTGCTCTTATAACTTGACATATGATTATTTGCATATTTGAGGATTGTTTTGGACTTCAAGCATGTGATATGTGACGTAATTAATTGTAGTAGACTGTCTTATTTATGTAAGTATCTGTTTATTTAGTAGTTTGATGAACAATATAAATTGATGGATCGCGTATATGATAATGCATACATGCTATTTTTTATAGTATAGAATTTGGCAGGGAGAATATTGATCAGCAGCAGAAATGATTAGTAATACACGCAATTAGATATATATATATACAGTTTTCTTTATATCTCACATAATCTATATATTGCCGAATATTTTGTTTGACTGGGCAATTATTAGGATATGATTTTTGGTATGCGTATGATAATTATTCATGATATGATCCTTGGGAATTGATATGATTGATTTATCAAAAGTATGTAAATTGAGCATTGTTATTTGATATTGTTAAATGACTATAATATGTTTGTGAATACTTTGAAATTTATATTATCTTGTATATTTTTCAACTAATTCTATTTTGTTGCTTATTTTGTAACAAATCTTTTAATTTGATTTTTAAAAAAAAATGCGAAATATAATCTAGATATATAAATATTAATTAATAAGAAAAGGCAAAGGAAATAAAGAGATAATTCAATCAATTAACAAATGAATAAGTTGTTTAACAATGGGTGTTTTGGATGTAGGGGTGTTCGGCAATGATAGCATTGGAATAGCTTTTAGCGTATAAGTAGAGGTAGCTTAAGTTAGTAGTAGGTTGGAAGTAGGGGTAGCGGAACGAAATAATTGTATATAGTGTTGGCAGAAGTGGTTGTATTTATAATAGAGAAAATTAATTACAGTAGCTTTTTATCCTAGTTAAAAGCTAAAGCTAAACGCTACTTTATAGCGTTTGATAAAGGAGGTTTAGCGCTAAAGCTATCAAGACGCTACATTGTGACTGTAATAAATTAACCAAATAATTAATCAGTCAGAAACGTAAAGTATATAAAAAGTTACAACCGAACAGTCGTAGCTAATGGGGTTTTAGAGTTTTTGATAAGTCAAACTCTATTTAATTAATAGATGTGTTTGGATGAGTAGCGTTTATGGTAGCCTTGTAGGTTTGAGGTACGAGTTTTGCAAAAGCTAATATGGTAGCTTTCGAGTATGCTTTTTCAAACGCTACATTTCTCTTATAATTATACATTATTTAATAATACATATTACACGTAATTATTTTGCAAACACTACATTATATAATTCAACGACTGAGTCGAATATCTTTCCGTTAGCTGAATCTACGGTAACTACTCTATTTTTCCAACTACAATAATGATAAATGTATGTCGTATCGTATATGAGATTCCCTAAATGAGGATGATCATGCACATTCATTATTTTTAAGTGTTCATTATAGTTATCGTTTAGTTGACAAAACTTTTGAAAGTGATTCTTCTTTTAACATCAATGTCGAAGTACAAGTATTATTTTTGAAATGATTTTGTACATTTTAATCTTGTGTTAGTTTGATTTCTTGTGATGTGAAAGTATTGTTGACGTCATTTACATCGATCAATAATATTGATGGATGAAATTTGCTTATTTAATATTTGTTGATTTGTTGGAGATTAAGGAAACAATACAGTTGTTATTGTTGAGAACTTGATTGTTAAATTATAATCTACATGATAATGATATTATTGCAATATAGTTTTTTTGGTTTTTTTTTTGACATCGTTAATACAATTAAATACATAAAAGAAACCACTGTAGTCTATATTGTAATTGATATTTTCTCAAAATTGGCCACAATCTGCTTCTGCAACTGAAGTTATTTCCACTTTGTGATTTGCACCAAGAAGGAATTGCCGCCAATCTTTCTTATTTCTTAACTCAAAGTAAAGTTAATTGGCATGTTGATTTTGTTGTTGAGCATACTGATTAGAAGAAATGAACTGAATTGATGCTACCGAGATTTGTTGTTGTTGTTGTTGTTTTTGAGGTAATATCTTAGACTGCAAGACTTGTAATTCCATTTGAAGTGCGAGTGTAACATAGAATCCCTCCTTGCTGAAATTAATTGTTGGAGTAAGTTTCCAAATCCAAGCATTATCTCCTCTCTTATCTTTTGACAAGGAAACATCATTATTACGATAATTTGAAGCTTCTTCAATTTCTCCCTTCCAAGATTTGCACAATAAACCAGGAGAGAATAGGATCCTGGCAACCTTACACTTGTTGATTATCTCTCATCATAAGATTTTTGTTGTTGTGATATCTTCAATAATCAATTGCATAGAGTGTAATGATTGTATCGATATGGGATAATTTATTTCTTGCACCAAATTCGTCAAAAGTTTCGCTATAAATTGATCATCTCTCAACTTGAAATTCTTCCCTCAATTGTCCGTTAAAATAAGAAAATTAAAATTTCTATCATAATCTAGCATAGCTACTTATTTGCTGATTTGAATAATTCCCAGATATCCCTTATTATAATCATACCGCAAAATTGCAATTTGAAAGATGCAACCCATTTTCTCCTCAATTTGCTATCTACATTTGGTGACGTATTTTCTATCTTTCCCATATTTTGCAAGTCAAGACTATTCGTATGATTACCAAATGAAACCTAAGTTTAGGAATTAAATCCAAACTCCATAGCTCTTGTAATAATGTCTGGTTATACATTTTCCCCATCCTAATTGAACTGTCAATTAAAATACCTTGTTACAGGTAAATGCTGTTATTGTATTTCAATACTGAAGTCATTTGTAATATAGGAACAGTTTCCCTTGAAATAAGTTGAGCACCTCCAATTCAAAGAAATCTTAAGTTTTTTATGATTCTTTGTATTTATATATAAAATCTGATACCTTTCTTTGAAATTGTAGAATGACTATATTATCTCAACCTTCGATAATCCAATAACAAATCAAAAAAAAAAAATAAAAAAAAACAACCAACCAAAAAAATACTAACCGCTATTTTTCCATTACAATCTTCTGCAAGAATCCTATATAAATCTTCTCACTTTAATAAGGAATTCAACCTAAAAGCCATTTTTTTCCTTCAGTTTGAAATGCCCTGTTTAGAATCTCTTTAAGATCATTGTGCGTCTTGAAACCTTAAGTGAGGATTCTTATTCATCTGCTACATTCCTATAACATAACATCCATTAAGTTTTTATACAAATAATAAACTATTAGAAACTTCGGCTAATATTCTATATTGCGTATACATATTTTAGTTTTAAGAATAGAGAAAATTAGATAATGAGTAAATTGAATAATGAGTATTCAAATTAAAATTTCTCATTTGTGATATTACTATATAATGAAATTAAGATATAATATTATGTGAATGTCCATTATATCTTTTAGTAATATTCTAGAATATTCTGGATTGTATTAGGGTTAATTGTTCTCCAAGAAACCCTATTTCCCCACTTGTGTGTGTGTATATATATATATATATATATTGTATTCCCTCATCATTTAATATACACACGTTTATTCTCTCCATATTTTCTCTCTTTCTCCTTTATTTCTTTATTTTATAACAGCCGAAATCTAAAAAATTAGAGGAATAAGATGAAAATTAAATGAAAAATCTTAGAAACGACCTTTAGAAATAGTTCTAAAAAATCGTTTTTACTTAGAAAAATGCCCTGAAAATAGAAAATAAGTAAAATAAATATTTTTCGCCTGCTATTGAGCTCTCGGCATACGTTTTCAAATTCAACTTTACCTCATCTTGTGCATAAGGATGTGGTTTGTGGATTTTTTTTTGCGACTTCCGAAGTCAAATCTATTTCGATATATCGTACTTTTCCGTATCGGCTATTCGATTTGGGAAGACATTTTTAGGTGTCTAGAACAACGCATCCCCTTCCCCGTCGCATCTAGTGTTATCTACTCAGTGACAATGCGAGTTTAGGTGTCGAAATGACAACGACGTTGATATTTCTGTTTTATGTCTAATCATGCAAGATTACTAGGTGTGTTGTTTAACAAAAGATATACAAGCATGGCAAGACTAATGTTATTTTGTGATCGAATCAGATGAAGTCCTTCCCATTGAAATTTTTGAACCAATCTTAAGGGTTATGTTGTATACTAAAGAGGGAAATTGGGAAGCCATGAAGCAAAATCTAGACTATATCCCAGAAAATGGAGGTAATGCACTCCTTCGCCAKTAACTCTACAAGCTTCACATGTCGAAAGACTACAAAAAACGTGTGAATCACATGCCTCTCCAATTGGGAGGCCTAGTGCTAAGGAAGATAGAGTCAACTAGTAGGCTAAGGAAGAAGGAAAGTTAACTCCCAACTAGGAAGGTCCATACRAAATACATGAAGTTCCGTGCGATAGAATGTTGAAGCTCGAAGATTGCGATGGATGAAGGCTACCGCACCCATGGAACACCGATCACTTGAAAAAATATAATGAATGAAGTGAAGAGGTAGCTTAGAATGATGATGTAATGAATCAAGTTACTCCAAGTGATGCTACAAGCTACAAGCATAGCGTGTGATGATCGAGCTGGAGATTGAGGGCGGTCCGGACTTTTGATCTTAGGTTCTGAATTTTGCATTAACACATTTCCCTACGGCGGGCTCGGATCTTTACGTTGAGCAGGGATTGCCAAGTAGACACTTCAGTCAGTATGGAATTGTACTTTGGGGAAGATTCGTAGGTGTAATGACGGAGAACAGGTGGGTTCGAATGACTTTCTTGGCGGGGAGTGCAGGTAGCTGATCACAAGTTAGCTTAATGTGGTTGGGATTCTGTCCCTTCCCTGCAGCAGAATGTTCGCCAGAAGAGTGTTTTCTTCCGTCTGATGGAGGATTCGTCCACAGGGGGAGTTCGTCTGTTGATATGGATTCGTCTGATGGATGGACTCGATCAGATGGGACCTGACAAAGAAGATATTTACTGAATTATCCTCCCTCTGATTGCCTTTAAAGTCAGTATTACACCAATATCGCCAATGATGGAGGGCTAAAAAAGGAAAGCGAGTTTATCACACGGATTAGTCTGTGGCAAAAGAAGGACATTGCCGTCCTTTCTGGTGGGTACATAGAATCATACTCTTTAATGGATGTGAAAGGATGTGTAGTAGGAAGGTTCAAGCATAAAAGAAAAACGAAAAGCAGGGTGAGGTCGTGGAGTTAACGGGTCTAGTTCCGGACGTTGTACCTGGAAGGGAGGCAGGGCATCCATTTGTGGATTGTATGTAAAGTAATGCATTTATCGGACTGTTTCGGTACTTAGTCAATTCAATGTCCGCCAGTATTTAATGCCTGAGCCAGGGGGGCCTGCAAGCCTGAGTCAGGTATCGCGTTTGCCCCATTTTGGGACAGGCCCGATCATCTCCAATTAGAGGGTCGCATGTGAGTTTGCCAGAAAGAACCAGCGTTGAAAGTGGAGTAGGAACTGGAATTCGCGCATGGAGAGATGCAGAAGGATCGGTGAGAGTGAAGGGGGACTAGCTTTTGGGCAATACTCTTAAGACACGTAGACTTTGGTTCTTAAAGCCGGCAGTACTAATGTGATTTGCTCTTCTGCTATGTTGTGCTTCATGACTAGAAACCAGAATGCCAGGTCGTTGGGTCCAAAGTAGTTTAATCGCCCAACACAGCTTGGATGTTTGATGCCAACCATGAAGACCAGTCCGAACAAAAAAAATAAAGAGAAATTTTTTGGGCAGTATACGTAGCAAGGCCGCTGGGATGAAGAGGTGAAGAGCTTCTGGATGCGGGTTTCATTCGCCTGTCAATAACCTCATTATTCTGAGTGGGGTTTGCAATATGTACATAGTCCTTTTGAAGGTGACTTAAGAGCCTCAATGTGCGTACAGTGGAGAATGTCGCATACGCCTCAACAGTACATCCGATCTCAACAAAGCCTGGCTGCCCAAAGAAGTGAGATTCCAGAATTCCCGAAATGGCTACCACTTCCCAAAGCATAAATGACAAGTGTAGTGGTAGAGTTTACAGCAGGGCAACGAGCAAATGCAGCTTCGTAGATGCCTTACTTATCTCATGGGGCCTCTCACTCAGAAATCCCTCTAAAGGAGAGAAGACCCCAGGAGAAAGACAACAAGCCTGCTTGATCTTGTTCAGGACATTCACATGGCAGAGACAATGACCAACAATGCAAACGGGATTGGTATGAATTGTTGCACGTAGCTGCTGAGGTGAATCGGTCACCATTTGGCTTAAGGAATGCCCCTTGCATTCCTTATCGGCAAGTAATGGTGGTAAACACAACATCCGTTGCGGTCAAGCTAGCTAAGCTTGGAAGGAGGAATGTGGAGGATGCACGCATACATAACAACGACAATGATTATATCAAAGATGACCACGAAGACCAAGGATAGTCATGGTATTGAAGCGGATCAGTTTTAAAGGCAGCAACTGATTCGTTTGAGCTTGACTTTTGGAACTTTATTGACACCCTTTACGCCGGGACACTTGGTATTGAAAGCTAATTCGAAAATTGCGTGGTGGGGTTGGACTTCTGGAAGGGTTAAATGGGATTTTCTAGTATCAGATAGAACGGGCATTAGAAGGCGAACCCCCCGATAGAGGTCAAGGGGCTGTTTCTGGACATGCATCCGCAGGATATGTCAAAGACCGTTTTGGAGTAAACTGAACAATTGGGATGTGAACAGGTTTGCCTGGCAATTTGGTGCAAGGATGTTCTGTTCAAAGAGGGGCGAAGTGCCAGATACTTTTTTTTCCGAGCCAGTAAAGAAAGAAGAGAGCGTCAAGTTTGAATTTGTGAGGAATGAAGAAGCGAAGCGGCATTCCAAAACTCAAGGAACCATTCTCACTCTCTACCTACATTGGAGTCCCCCGACCGGATAGGTAGATGGCAGATCTCTTCTATGGTAAATTATTATGTATTTGTCGGTGTCTGAGCAAAAATTTAACCCGCCTGTGATCCACGCCGGTATGGTAGCTGAAAAGAGAGGGGCACCCTCAACAATTGCCTACTAATGCTATATTAGTTTGGTAAGCATGTGGCTTGTCTAAGGGGGCGGAAAGATGAGAGGGTGAAAATCAATTGATTCTAAAAGGACGCGATTTTTGCCAGGTCAAAAGTTTGGTGGCCTTGGTCTTCTTCTTTAATTTCATGGCTAGAGTGAGAAGCCCGTATCGTCCCTTATGTTTGCTATGCCCACAAGATTGTGATCTCTTACCAGCTCAATTACTCCGTAAATTTCAGAACTGTCTTTATTTATAACACACCTATCAAGGCCACCATTCTTGGTACTAGTCTAACGACGCAGAGATACAGTAGGTCAGGTCGCACGAATTTGCTTGAATCAGCAAGGGCTATAGGCTTGAATTGGTTTCAACCTTCTTTGAGTTTTGAACCAAGAAAGCCCATTCAAGGGGACAGGCCTTGTCAGTACTTAGATCTCGTACGAATTAACGAGACCTCTCCAGTTCGACACATTTCAAGCTCTGGAGAATTGTTATGTAATATCGGAGCAGGCCTTCGTCAACTGACACAGGAACCTTGATTTGTTCCAGAGCAGCAGGTTAATTTTCTTATTCTTTTGGCATTCGTTTCTTTGAAATATGGTGTATTATTTTTGCTTTGTTGAGGCTAATTTGGTAATTTCTCCATCCCAAAACAGGGTTGATCGGGGTCCAAATACGCTTGAGATCTCTTCGTTTTTAAAACGATTCATCACTGGCAAGTGGAGAAATTTGCACGTTTTGGGAATTATGGCCATGTAGGTTTAAGTTCCAGACCTCAAACAAGATGGAGGCGAATACTGGATGGCCTTGCGTGGGCCTCTTGTGAGATAAGGGATGCTGTATGTTGGAGGAGGGCGGGATGGGGCAGTCTGCAAAAATGACGAGAATAAAGCCCGATGTCCGATCCCCACTGCAATTCCGTGGGTGGTAAGCAGTCAAGTAACATGGAGATATGGAAAAGCCAGGGATGAAGAGTCATGGATCGATATTGTCGGATAGAGTAGGTGATGACAGGCAAACGAGTCTAGGGTAGTTAGGTAGAAACTTCAGTTCATTTGGGTTCATGTGTCCGCACCGCCGATCCCGCAGAGAATAACAAGCTGATGCTATTTTATTCGATGTTCTTGCTCACTGACTAAGGTCTGGGCTAATAAGCTTCTTGGTCTAGAACCTCGAACGTGATGGCCAAGAAACGATAACGACTGCTTACGTTACCCTCCCATTGGTGAGAAAATCTCTACATAATTTGTATTATTAGACATCAGTAATTGGTCCATATAAGGAGGTGAGATACGGAACCTCCTGCGGAGGCCCGGAGGTCTGTTTTTCTTGGGAGTGGAAAAGACGGGAAGGAAGTAGTAGACACAGAACTTAGAGGGGTTGCATTTCATTGACGGCGCCCGTGGAGTTACAAGAGGGGGACTGGTCGGTTCTGACTTTCAGAAAAGGACCTTGGAGGACAGTCAAGTGGGGGCGCGATACTGGTTCCGCCGTCGGTTAGGCGAATATTTTCGTCTGGACGAATCAAGAGAGGTTTCTTCAGAGCGTTATGCCACCAATAGAGGAGGTTGAAAGAGGGTTTCAGCAAGACTACAGATTTGGTTCTGAAGATTTGATATCCTTGTATATAGCCTTAGGACAGGTTGACTTCCTCCGCAAAGGATTCCGCAAAAGAGGCAGAAATTAATGTTGACGAGAAGGGTGATCTCGCCACAACTCGTGGGTTCGTGTACTTAATTGTGGAAGGGGACAGGGTTATAACAGAAGTCTTTTTTCTCCCCATCCTCTCCGTCGGGATC
>SNQN01013651.1:0-12658 GCA_008642245.1 Bassia scoparia | reverse complement strand
GGGAGTATACAGGACTACTACTAGGGTCAGATGCAGAAGGTAAACGGTCCATAATTATTATGCACAACAACAAAAGCAACCTAAGTCAAGGGAATCGAGAATTATAACGTAACTTAATCGAAGTACCCTAAGTGGGAAGTCTCGCACCTAGCTTGGTCGCACTCCCGATCCCCAGCGGTGAACAGATTTCCTCAAGTGAAGGCACTCTAGAGAGAGAAGGGAAATTACCTAAATTCTAGAGAGAGGGGAGAGCTTTCTAGAGAGAGAAGAGAGCTTTYTAGAGAGAGAAGAGAACTTTTCTAGAGAGAGAAGAGAGTTTTTTAGAGTGAGAARCTAAAAGTGGAAAGTGGTAAATGTAAAAATGAAATTTACCAAASTCACTATTATATAGTGAGGTGAAGATGAACAGTTACTCTGACACAACCAAGTACCACTTTTAATATTTAAATATTGAAAGTGGTAAAACCGTCCACATCCATCCAGCCAGATTGATCGTCCATACTTATGAAAAATTAATAAGTTTTCCTGTTTTCGAGATTGGCACCCTCAGGAATCAAAGGAATAAGGTTTCCTTTTCCCGAGGCTGGTACCCTCGGGAATCAAAGGAATAAGGTTTCCTTTTCCCGAGGCTGGTACCCTCGGGAATCAAAAGGAATAAGGTTTCCTTTTCCCGAGGCTGGTACCCTCGGGAATCAAAGGCATAAGGTTTCCTTTTCCCGAGGATAATACCCCCGGGAATCAAAGGACTAAGCTTTCCTTTTCCCGAGACTGGTACCCTCGKGAATCAAAGGACTAAGATTTCCTTTTCCCAAGGCTGGTACCCTCAGGAATCCAAGGATTAAGGTTTCCTTTTCCCGAGGCTGGTACCCTCAGGAATCTAAGGACTAAGGGGTTCCTTTTCCCGAGGCTGGCATCCTATGCAATCCAAGGAAAGGTTTCCTTTTACCGAGGCTGGTACCCTCGGGGATCAAAGGACTAAGATTTCCTTTTCCCAAGGTTGGTACCCTCGGGAATCCAAGGATTAAGGTTTCCTTTTCCCAAGGCTGGTACCCTTGGGGATCAAAGGACTAAGATTTCCTTTTCTCAAGGCTGGTACCCTCGGGAATCCAAGGATTAAGGTTTCCTTTTCCCGAGGCTGGTACCCTCGGGAATCAAAGGACTAAGACTTCCTTTTCCCGAGGTTGGTACCCTCGGGAATCCAAGGATTAAGGTTTCCTTTTCCCGAGGCTGGTACCCTCGGGGATCAAAGGACTAAGATTTCCTTTTCCCGAAGCTGGCATCCTCGGGAATCCAAGGATTAAGGTTTCCTTTTCCCGAGGCTGGTACCCTCRGGGATCAAAGGACTAAGATTTCCTTTTCCCGAGGCTGGTACCCTCGGGAATCCAAGGATTATGGTTTCCTTTTCCCGGGGCTGGTCTCCTCGGGAATCAAAGGACTAAGATTTCCTTTTCCCGAGGCTTGCACCCTCGGGAATTCAAGGATTATGGTTTCCTTTTCTCGAGGCTAGTACCCTCGGGAATCAAAGGATTAAGTTTCCTTTTCCCGAGACTGGTACCCTCGGAATAAAAGGACTAAGATTTCCTTTTCCCGAGGCTGGTACCCTCGGGAATCACAGGACTAAGTTTACCTTTTCCCGGGGCTGGTACCCTCAGGAATCAAAAGGCTAAGTTTTCCTTTTCCCGAGGCTGGTACCCTCGGGAATCAAAGGAATACGCTTTCCTTTTCCCAAAGCTCATTAGCCCTCGGGGCTCGATGACCTTGGGGCTTATTAGCCCTCGGGAATTCTAAGTTGCCGAGGCTCATTAGCCCTTGGGGCTCAGGCGTTTTGGGGCTTATTAGCCCCTCGAGAATTCCAAATTACCAAAGCTCATTAGCCCTCGGAGCTCGGGCATTTKGGGGCTTATTAACCCCTCGGGAATTCCTAATTACCAGGGCTCATTCGCCCTCGGGGCTCAGTAAACTTGGGGCTTCTTAGCTTCCTCTACCGGACAATAACACAAGAAATCGGCCTCCCTCACCGAGGGGCTATACTTGATTCAGCAAACCATCGCCTAAGTGACTTTCCCTATCGGGTACACTGCCTCGGCACGGTCGTTGGTTTGTGGCCTTCGAACAAGCGGCCTGACCGGCTACTTGACTAAATCCCTGACCGGGTACCTCTAAACTCCTAGGTTCGAGAGATCGCAAGACCAGACCAGGAGGATCAAGCATTATTCCTCCAGGCGCCACGTGGCACACAACAGGTCCCACCTTAAACCCAAAGAAAGAGGACAAGTGGGCCCCACGTACTTACAGAATATGGGTACCCTCAAGAGGGTACAAGACAGTCTGACAGGTGAACAAACTTATGTCCCACATTGCTTAAATGTCAAAAGTTTGTCCCACATTGGGAAAACATCAACAGTCAACCTCACCAAACCCTATAAAAAGGGAGTTGGTGAGTCCACTCCAAGTATCTAATTCTGAACCCACCGAGTATAGTCTAGCATTTACTTCTAGCTTGCTCCACCTTCAGTTAGGTCTCTTTGCTGACTTAAGCATCAAAGGGGCTTTTCCCAGAAATCCCCCGGGTTAGTCACCTTTTCTTGTTTTGTAGGTTAGCCGAAAGAGACCAAGTGTCCATTCTCAGGACGTTGACGGAAGCACGTGCGTGCCAGCTGTCATCCCCAGTCTATATTACTCACCCTAATTTTCTACTGTATTCTTTGTAAGTTCCGTGAACAGGAACAATATTATATGTAGGTGGCGTAGCGGCGGAGATGGGTTCGCCGGCTGTGAAGGTTAAGTGGTGGGTTCATTTATTGTGGGGGTTTAGTTGTTGGAGGTRTGGTGGGGTTTGGCGACGGCGAAGATGTGTTGGAGTGGAGGACGTGCGGCGGCGGGGCTGAGTTGGAGGGTGAATGAGGAAAGAGAGAATGAGCAAGTTAGAGAAGGGTGAATGAGGAAAGAGAAAGACACAGAGGAGGTTAGAGGAAGGAGAATAAGGGGAGTGAATGAGAAAGAGATTAAATAACCAGAGAGAGAGAGAGAGATTAAAAGAAGATATAAGAAAGGAAATGAGAAGAGAAGTGCGTGACATCCGTATATCTAATGCTCGATTTTCCTTTTTTTTCTTAAACAAATTTACCGACCTTCTACGGTCGGTAAATTTATTCCTTAGTTTAAAAATTGACCATATTAGCGACCCTGCGTGCAGTCGGTAATTGTGTGTCACCGACCATTCGTGCGGTCGGTAATTTCATTTCCAACCATCACCAACCGTTAAACGGTGGTAATATCTTAAGCAGTCGGTGTTGGTTGGTATTTACTGACTGCATTAGTGGCGGTCAAAAATTTTGGCCGACCGGGAGCCATTTTCTTGTTGTGAATACCCTTAAAAATAAATTTTAATTTTAAAATAAATTTAACTTTTTGTTATACGTTTTTTAGAATTTATCGGAATTTTACTAAGTATTTTCAGCCTTTTTAGGAATTTTCAACAATTTATTTAATTTTAAAACAATTTTTAAAATTATCCAAGCAATTCSAAGATTCACGAAAATGTACCACAACGCAAAATATTTTAGGGTGGATGTTGGTATATTTTTCATAATTTTTTCGTCTTGTAAAAAATTAATTATAAATTTCCAAAGCAAATACATAAAATCGAGAGAAATGGGTCATTCTGAACCTTCCGGAACATTCCCGAGTGTGGGGCCTTCTTGGCTTTGCTACCCAAACATGTCCAATTTCATTGCACGACATTAAAGCATCATATAAAATCAAAATATATGATTTTATACGATTTCCCGACAAATCGCACAACAAAAATGGCAAGAAATCAAAGTAAAAAAGACAAAAAAAATTGGATGTAATTGCGCGTTTGCGCCCAACATGAGGGCATTTCACAAGAGGTCTCGGCTCCTCATTTCACAACACAATACTTCTCTTGCGAAGCTCTGCCTCTTTTTGCTCTCAAACACTCTCTTTCTCCCACTCTCCTTTGTTTTTCTCTCTCTAAATTAAACACACTAAAAAAATCAAACACAGTAGCAATATCTAAACACCATAATCATACCTGATAATTGTCTAAAATAAGTCATCCCTACTAATTGTAGTATTCAGAGGATCAAAACTTCTTTTAATGGCTTCTTCAGGGGTAATCATCAATTCATCACAACAAATTCGAGTCATGCATCACATACTACACTGTAATCATAACACAATGATCAATTGTCATTACCACTAACCAGTGTGTGACCTGAAAGTTGGAAATTCCTTCTTTAGAAATTTCATATTTATCCCCTCTTTAATTTGTTCATTTTCTTAGAAGGGGTGTAGTTGTGGAGAGTAGCATTTCTAGCTCGTGCATGTACTGTATWTATCTATGTTATCTCATTTGTCTTGCTTGGGGTCTGCGAGCAACTACATTCAATTAGAACCGTATCTGTCTGACCTCAGTCGTCCGTCTTCAAGTTCCTTGAGCAGTAGGGATGAAAGGACTATTACTCTCTTCCGTTCTTTGATAACCTTGACCTCCGGTCCTCCGCCATTCACCTGTCAACAGTTAACACCCTCAACAAAACACTGGATAAACAAAATGGAAACAAGCTGACACAGTGTAATGGAATAGGGAATTATGGAGAAGCCTAATAAACTATCTATAAGCATTAGTGCATTACCATATGAATCAATTAAAGAGTTTCTTAAATGCATTACCATAACAAATTACTTTGTAATCATGGAGAAGCCTAACAAACTATATACAAGCATTAGTGCATTATTACCATATGATATGCATCAATTAAAGAGTTTGCAAATTTTTAAATTCGAAGGCAATCCAACAACAAAAGAAATCTCTGTTTCATTTTTTTTTTAAAAAAAAAAAGAAAAAAAAAGAATGAACTATCACCCAGACTAAAAATGCAAGAAAAAACATCATGTTTGAGGCAGATATATAGTATACAGCTATAAGTGAAACCCATTCAAATTTATAGCAGGTGAAAGCAAGACAACGACACCCCTGTCAAGTCAATACTTGAGAACTTTCCATGAACTCCTTTGAGTTTACTTTCTTTAGAAGTGTTTTGAAATGCGATCAACATCTTTACACATTCCCTGAAAGAGACAGTCGCAACAGACTGTCAATATCACATAAGGGAAACCAGTAAATGAAATTGAAGAGCTGGGATAGTAAACATTACTTGAGCTCCTCTTCTGATTAATTGGAGGCTGCATACACAGCAACAACTGCAATGAGCTATGAACAGAACTACAGACTAACTGATACTGCATCAGGGAAGATAAAAAAAAAGCACCTCAGGAGCCAATATTTCTTCATATTTGCAAATAACAGAAACAACACCACAACCTTAAGCCTATCATCTTGCATTTGTAGCCATTCTAATTTTCCCAAAAAAACCACAATTACAATCACAATGCTCATAAATTTAACAAACTTCAAATTCTTCAAATCAACAAAATTGCAACTAAAAGAGGATAAAAATGCTAATGAATTGCATGATCAACTTTTGATTCTCTATGTAGTTAAGTTACCAAAAGAAGGAAACATGTGATATTGTTCCCAAACATTTCGTTCCAAAGTTTTTACTAATAATCAATTCATTCCAAATTTTTTACTCACACCTAAGTAACAAATTTCCTTGTTCAATTTGTGCATTGTCGATGGTGGAACAATTGACTATCCTAAATTAAAGTATGAAAAACAAAATGTAGGTCAAAATTTTAAAATTTTCACATTCCATAAAAGTAATTAATAYGATATAAAGGGCCACAAGTTATGCTACATACATAGTTTCAATAAAGATCCCAACCCATCAAACGATCAATATCAAGTTGTTAACTTATACTGATACACTTCACAAACCAACTGCATCCCCAACATTTTAACCACAATCAATCAAATCCCTCTCATATCCACAACAATTAATGACTCAATAACARTAACACAATGCTTCAATGTAACTACCAAGATTCATATGTATGCAACCGTACAATCGCCAATTAAAATCATAAACTGCAAACAGAATAATCACACAATCAGAATTCTAAGTAAACTAGTAAATTAGAATCATACAACAGTCCATGGTTTGTACTTTTKGAGGAACCAAGGTACAATTGGAAGAAAAATCCTCTAAGAAATAAGTGGCTCAAGACAAATTGGCCACATTTTCTCAACTGCATGATTCAGCCATCTCACTGTTTCAGAATTTGTTAGAACCAGGCAAATATAAAACTTTAGTTAAAATTCCAGACTAAAAACAAGATTCTTTTTCCATTGAATTAAAACAAAAAAGACATTAGAATAAATCATCAATCTTTATAAACTAAAAATTAGTAATAAGTAAAAGAAATCATACCCTTCTTTGATTGGCTGACTTTCTTTCATCAAATTGCAACTTTCTCCTCAATCTTATTACATATCTTTCATGAACCTAAACCCCATTTCAAAAAGGGTATAAGAATAATCAATAATAGACCCACTACTTCTTATTCTTTAATCAAAAAGTGAAAAATTAAAAAGACTATATTGAAAAAAAAAGCTACGTTCTTTTACAATGATCATAACATAAAAACCAAAAAAATAGATTGAATATGAAACAAACTTAATATAAGTAGATTAAAGAGAMAAAATACACAACTAAGTGGCAACAATTGTATGCATTGAGCAACCATAGCAAAATCAACACAATACCCACATGATGAATYATTGAAATCTCTATTATCGCCATTTTCCCCTCCCCTTTTATCAAGCTCAATCTCTCTAATTTTGAGAGATCAGATTTGAAAGGAAAATTATCTTTCCCATCTCTTTAACTTCTCTCTCCCTTCCTCCATCCTCTGCCCCTCTCCTTCATTTTTCTCCTCATTTTCGCTATGCAAGCATAGCATTARTGAGGTTCAATTATGTTCAATACCGATTTCTGAAAACAATTAGTTTCAACACCCTTTTAAAAAGAGCGATTTCTAAAACAAATAGTTTCAAAGAGACCYTGACATTTTAGAAATGAACACACTATTATACGAACAACCTAAACAAAGAGACCCAAACATTCAACCCCGAATTCAAAAAGAGATCCTAAAATTCAACCCTAAATTCAACAAAACCCACCAATTAAGAACCCTAAAATTCAGATCTGGACAAAACACAGACCCCAATTATCAAAATCAAGCAAACCCTTACTGCCCAGCGACGAACCCCAACCACCAATCAACCAGCGGCGGAAATCCTTTTGACGTCCCATCTTCTCACGCCCCATGGTTGCATGCGGCTGCTATGAAAGAGATGACACTCTCGTAAGCTGACCCTCACCGCCAAAAACGGTGACGAAAAAAGCGACATAACGACGACGGAAACGGCGAGCAAAATGTCGATGGAATTGGTGGGAAGATGTTGGGGAAAGCGGTGGAAGTCGTGGAAAGTGAGTAGCTGAAACAACTGAAGTTGAAAGTTGACTCTTCTGAAAGTGAGTGGCGTGACATTGGTGTAACTTGTTCGAAATGGCATGGGTAAAACCGTCCATGCACTGTTCATATGAACAGTAACTTCGATCCTCCCTTTTACTATTGTTAGGATTAGGATATGTATATGCATTTATTTTGGAACGATTAGGATTAGAATTCGAATATGTATATATATATAGATAGAGTCCGGATCCAATGAAAACTTTACTTTTGTGAAAACTAAAAACTATCATTCCTAGCCGTCAGATCAGAATCAACAGCTTAGATTATTTCATTAGTAATGGCATTTTAGAAATATTGGCAATCATACATATACCTCCCACAACCCTCTTCTTTCTCATTTCTCCTTTCTTTTCTCTCACTTGTTTCTCTCTCCTCCTTCATCTATTCGACATTTTTGATGATACGTTCAACTAATGAATTGACGATTAATTCAACTTCACGAATTCAATCAGGTATGAATTTTTTTTTCAAATTTTTTTTTGATTGATGTTTCTTAATTAATATGTGAATGATTTGTTCTCATTATACAAATGATTTTATTAATACTTCCTAAATTTTTTATCTAAATTTATGATTGAACTTTGATTTAGGTTTATGTTAGCATAATTATTGTTGTTGCAATGCAGATTAAAAGTGTTAGTACTAATTTTTCTGTCATCTTAATGATTTTTCAATTATTTATTGAATTCATAATTGATTTCTATTATTTTGCAATGCAGTATTCTACTTGCAAGTTAATCAATTAATAGCATAACAAAATTGACTAATTACTGTTAAATCTATATTAACTGTAATTATTAAAAATGATTAATGCTTTCAAGTTTGTGTTCAAGAGTTTATTTTAAACTGTATATTACATATTGTAATGCTAGCATACTAAGTGTTTGATAAAATGCCAAAGAGAAATTTTACTTAAGTTTTGGAGAAGTAGTTTTAGGACATTAGTATCATAATTCTTTGATTTAGGACATTTTGCTTAGAAAGAATGTGATTAGGACATTTTACTAGAAGTAAATTGTGATTTAGGACATTTTTTCTTAGAAAGTATGAATTTGACATTGGTAGTATAAATTCTTTGATTTTGACATTTGTGATATAAAAAGAATGTGATTTAGGACAATTTTGAATAAAGAGATGTGATTAGATCATTCTTAGGAAGTATGTGATTAGGACATTTATTATAAATATTGATTTAGGACATTTTGAATAGAAAGGTAATTTACCGACATTATTACTAATTAGAAATGTATGACTTTATAGGAAATAGGCTAATGAACTTCATCAACAAACAAACTGATCTGCTCAACTTCAACTCAAAAACTTCCACTCAACAATTCAACTCCAACAGTGTCAATTCAACAATAACTCATGAAATCAACATCTGACATTCCCGGCTGTTTTACTCAAGGGATCAAAAGAATGGATTCCATGTTGCCCACCACTGAAAAAGCCTACTTAGGTATGGACATCGATTGTGTAATGATTTATATGAATGTCTATAAAACGCATTGAACTTTTGGCTTTGTGAGAGGATTGGGAACGAGAAGAAAAGTACGATGAGGAAATGTTGTATCTTGAAAGTATAATGTACTGCAATAAACAAGAATTTCCAGGAGAAACAAAGCAAAAGCATAGACTACAATAGTGTGTGTCGAGTTTTCACTTCTCAGAAAGAAGCAAAATCGATTGGTTATGAGGTAAAGCGCATTGAAGAGGCGCAAAGATGGAAAGTAATATATATCTTTCCGTGATCCTATAATCATTATTTATCCCAAAAAGCACATTTCAGAAGAAAGAAAGAAAGGTAACACATGCTCAAATGAAATTCATGTTTGATAATAAACTAAATAATGGTCCCAAATAAGTCCTCAAGCTAGGAAGAACATGGTTGGTGGTTAAAAATTAGGGGCAAAGTGGTAGATTCAAAAAATTTTAGTCAGATATGAAGTGTTACTGAGATATGTTGATGCTACTGTTAGTAATAATTGAAGGAAAAAGTTAAGAATAGTGGTGGTTGGCTTCTTAGAACTATAAATCAATGAAACACAAATCTTACTAGAGTATCTGGAGTGACTCTATAGTAGGAAAATTATTCCATTTTGGTGACATGGTGTCTATTGATACAACAATATTTAAACACATGATAGTAATGGTATTTCCCCATTACTGGGAGTTAAACCACATGGAAAAGTGTTACCCGTTTGGTGTGGGTGTACTTGCGTAAGAAGGAATAGGATATTACTTGGTTGTTCGAGATGTTCTTAAAACCAATGGGAGTTGTCACTGTTTGCTAATAGAAGAGACCAAGACCCTGCGATGAATGTTGGCATCGAACTGTTTTGAAACATAAGCATAGATTGTCAATGTGGCCAATATACTGAAAAGTCCTAATAAGGTGGACCAATATGTGCGTGAGGACGGACAACTCTTATAAGAAAAGTAATGGATGTTTGTTGGAATAGAGTGAACCTGTTGATTGATAGCAAGATGCAGAGTATGGGATTTTGATGATAACATGAATGTTTCTCAACATGTCCTATGAGGAAGCTGGGATCTTCTATTTAGGGATCGTGTTTTGGTGGTATTGGCGATCTAGAAAAATAAAGGAGTGAAACATTTTTCACACAATTATCAAATGAACTGGTCTTTGGTGGAGATTGTGGTTTATGATAGTGAGTCTGCGATTGGATTGTAAAGGAACAAGATAAACTTAATGCAAGCACAAACATCAATGCCTCGTATCTGGACACCCTTACACTTAAAAAACAAGCATCTATTGTGTATACACACAATTGTTCTATAATTCCAACTGAGTTCCACCATGCGTGTTAATTGTGGAGTATCTAAGCAGTTTCTTCAGAAAGTGATTAAGAATGATGAAGAGACAACATAAGAAAAAAACTTATAGTGGACATATGTGAAGATTGAAAATTGTTTACATGCAAGATGTTTGAAACTATGGGAAGTTGTGTCGTCACATACTCTCTTGTGTCAAGGAAGTTTATTCACAGAAATTCCTCCCCAAATATATTTGAATCGATGAACTAAGAAGCTTTAAAAAACCAATGAATAATTTTTGGGAATTAGAAGTGTACAAAAGGATGAAAAGCAAAGCTTGGGTAATGTTGTCGAAATCTCCATGGTATAAGTCTTGCAATACAAGTTGATAAAGAAGGTTCTACGTAAAACGACTGTGATTGAGAAAGAGTTGGAAAGTGCAAAATCTACTCAGAACCATAGTCCAAGAAAACAATTGGAGGTATTTCTTGTTAAATCAAATTGAGTGATATTTTCCACCAGAAAAGTCATCAAACAAAGGAAGTGTGTACCAGAAAAAGAAGAAGAGTGAACAAAGATGCTACCGAGCTCACAAAAAGCAAGACTTTGAGTAGAAGATTGTGGGAGAACGCAACAATGGAAGCCGTAATTGCCCCACCAAGAATAAAAATGTTGAATAAGGTATGATAACTAATTTTCAAGTTATATATACATATGTATGCATTAAATTTTTTTAAGGTATGTGTRTTTTATATTTCAAACTATACTATGCATCGCCTTCCCCTACCTCCTTTGTCCCCAACATCCCCTGCTGCCCCCTTTGCATTAAATTTTTTTGTTTAGAGATAATGAATAAGAAAAGGCCTCTAATTCTCTATTGTGGCTACCGACACACTTTGCCATTCTATCGGACTGCTTGCAAGGAATACATATGGTTATTAATTCACAACAACTATAATTTATATATGATAACAYTGTCCAAATGTGCAGGTACCTATTTTTGTCTACAAATGGAGAGGAGATCATATTTACTAGGAGGGAGTTAACAAAGTTACATCGCATGGCAAAGGCTTGTAGAAGAATCAAGAGTGAAATTGTAACTAGGACTTTCCCCCACCCTCTTTGTTACAGACTTAAAGTGCTGAGTTGTTACAAGTTGAGTGTATCACTTTTACAATATGTGGTTGAGATGCCTTGACTCATTTGTAACTTAAACTATATGTATCAATTAAACTATAAGTTGAGTCTCATAAGCTGTTATACTGTTGAAATTCTTATTTTAAGATTTAGGACATTTTGTATTATACTTTTGAAATTTAGGACATTTTGTATTATATACTTTTGAAATTTAGGATATTTTGTACTCCCCGTACCAAAAAACTCGCAACACTCGTATTAACGAGTGTTAACTTGTTAAATATGATTAATCCTGTTTAGTTATAAAATAGGAGAGAGAAATAAAGTGATTAGTATACAAACTCACCACCGCTCACCACCATTCACACCACCACGCAAACCCAGATCTGTCACCAACCCACAATCGTCACTCGTCGCCGGCCGACCATCCCAGCAAAGAATCGCACCACCAACCTGTGGCGACCATCCCAGCCAAGAATCGCATCACTAACCTTCGCACCACCCACAAATCGCAAACATCACCATCGCAGATCAAACAAATTACCAACAAATTCAAAATCAACCTAGAAAAAAAAATGGAATTCGAAATCAATCCAACCATATTCGTGAAATCAAGTCGAAATTGCTAATCGAACCTAACAATCGAATTGAAGTTTGAAGTTTGAAAGTTGGTGCGAATGTGCGAGGTGGGGAACTTGGTTCTGGTTGGTGGTGGCAAAGTAGTTCGAATGAGGCGCAAACGGTTGGAATGGGTGGCGAGATGATTCGGGTTGGTGGATGGTGATTGATCGACTCGAATTGATTGGTGATCGAGTTGTTTCGGGCGATTGTGGTGGTTTGTTGGTTGAATTGGTGTGGGGTTGCGGTGGCTGATATGGCTATGGAGGGTGAGGACATGGTCGTTTGTTGTCGTAGAGGTGGTGGGTGGTGGAGGTGGTGGCAGGTGGTGGTTGTCGTGATGGTGGATACTTAGGGTGGCAGAATTATTTGTTAATTAATGTTGGAGTAATTAATTAGATCAGGGGTAAATAGATTAGGATAATTTGTTTAATTAGTGTGTTTGGAAGCAAATAATGGAAGGTTGTATTTTTTCTATAAAAACTACTAAAATAGAAATAAGTCAAGTGTTGCAAAATTATGTTCACCATTTATATAAGTTTGCGAGAATTGCGTACGGAGGGAGTATTTATTCTTTTGAATTTAGGACATTTTATTATAATCTAAGTTAGGACATTTTGTCATCGAAGGTCAAAATTAGGCATTGTTGAATTTAGGA
>SNQN01013646.1:0-12674 GCA_008642245.1 Bassia scoparia | reverse complement strand
TTTGAAAACCATATAGGTTAAAACGAACAATTCCATCCCCAGGATCAGGTGGATCCACATACACAGAATTAGAACGAGTGCCATGTTGACACTTGGTACAAAGAGTATGTGTCTTGAAACAAGAGCCACAAAGCCAAATCCCCATACGATGAAAAGTCACCTCAGCCGCATTAAAGACAACCAAGTTGGTAGTAAGAGAATGGCGGGTAGTATCCTTTGCACTCGCACAACAATGACGATCCCGTAAGTGGGTAATCAGAGAACTCTTCCGCAACCCATTCCCCCCACCATCCTTACACCCATTAAGACCCACAAAAGGGCAATGGAATGTTTCCACGGACATGGTGAAGTGGTCCCAAATCACCAAACAAGGCCGCAAGACACACCAAAATACAGCCGATGTCGCCACCAACTTGCTGCAATCTGCCAAGTCTAAAAAGCACGGAAAACCCTCACGAACAACCACCAAAGGCAGCCCCTAAACCACCTTGAGCCAACCCAAACATGGAGTGTTACCTCAGACGACCACAAAGCATCCACTTGAAACCCACGACAACCTGCCAGAAAACCCGCTCGGAAAAGCAGCCCAAAACAGCCCCGACAACACCCCTAAATGACCAGAATTGCAGCCCAAAATAGCCTTGACAACACCCCTAAACACCAGAATTGCAGCCCAAAACAGCCTTGATAACACCCCTAAACACCACCCAAACCCACCGAATAAGCCTGGACCCGCAACCATTCTTGACCCGCCGCCGAAACTCGCCTGAAATATCGTTGACAGCCTGCCAGAAAACACCAGAAATAACAGAGAAACAACCAGAATTGCGGCCCAAAACAGCCCCGTCAACACCCCTAAACGGCACCCAAACGCAATGCAGAACCTTCGATTCAACCACTCCCGATTTTCCGCCGAAATGCGCCTGAACAACCCAAGAAACCAGCGTGAATTACCGTTGCAGCAGCGATGTCGAATTGCGCTGCCTCTAGCCTCCGAAACCCCACCGCAGCTGTCAGGAACTGTCCGAGATGAAGCTGGTCGGAGCTGGGAAGACGCCGGAGAAGTCGCCGGATACCGTCGTGGGTGAAGCGTGCACAGGGGAAGTGGAACCCCTTAATCGCACCTCAGACCTTCTCTCTCTAACGTAACGTCTTATATTATTATTATTATCATTATTATTACTACTACTACGACTACTACTACTACTACTACTACTACTACTACTACTTACTATACTACTACTACTACTACTACTACTATAACTACTACTCTAACTACTACTTACTAACTACTACTACTGACTACTACTACTACTATACTACTACTACTACTACTATACTACTAAACTACTACTACTACTACTACTGACTACTACTATACTACTCTACTCTACTGTACTAATCATTAAAACAAAAAAACCTCTCATATAAATACCCCCACGTTTTCACTATTAGAGTATTATTAGATTGTACCTACTAGTAACCTCAACACAAAGTGCAAACATTGACATTGATAAGTTATAAAATCATAAATTAAAAAAAGATCTAATTTTTTGGCTCATAGATTTGGGTCCTTGAGAAATCAAATGGCAGTCGAAAGAGTACACTTTGTGTGAAGATCATCTTGTCCTTCTTAGCTTGTTTAATTATTATTATTGTATTATATTATTATTATATTATTTATTTATTATTATTATTATTATTATTATTATTATATTATTATTATTATTATTATTATTATTATTATTTATTTTATTATTATTTTTCCTTAAAAAAACAAAAACCCTCTCATATAAATACCCCCTACGTTTCCCCTATTAGGCTATTATTAGAGTTTACTACCTAGAGTACCTAGTCCCCAACACAAAGTGCAAACAATTGAATTGACATTGACAGTCAAAAAAATAAAAAAAAGACCTAATTTTTTGCTACTAGATTCGGTCCTTGGAAATAAAAATGGCAGCCAAAGATTATACTTGTGTGAAAATCATATCTTGTCCTTCTTAGCGTTGGAATAAATTGGAATCTTGTCGATTTGTATAAAAATATAACTATCATAATTTTAAACATCTTATGATTCAGTTACATCTTACTCACTGTTACATATATTAGAGACAAGAGGTCATATGTTTTCCAATTATTATTATTATTAATTATTTATTAATTATTATTATTATTATATATTATTATTATTATTATTATTATAATTATTTTATTTTATTTTATTTTATTTTAATTATTATTTATTGTTTATTATTATTATATTATTATTATATATATTATTATTATTCTTATTATTATTTATCGATTTGTGTGAAGATTGCACGACAAGTTAAGCATAGTATTTAAGGCTATTTTTGTTTTTACAAACCATAATTTATCCAAGCTAATTAATTTGGTATTTAAAATAAATGAGTTATATTATTGAAATGTAGATCTAAAATGCTTATAATGATTTGGATTTGGATAAACGTGCACCTTCAATACTGAGTTACAAATAAATTTTAATTTGTCGATATAACTTGTGCTGGAAAAAGTAATAATCATATTATCACGTAGCATCGTTTGAGTACTTATCGTATCTCATCTAGTTTACATAGATTTTATAGAAGATACATAGGTCATATGTTTTTTTAATTACTACTACTACCAATAGATCATTTCTCAGAGGGGGGGAGGGGGGGCTAGCTTAAATTTGGTATAATTTCATAAATTAATATTTAATTGCAATATACTCCGTAAATGTAAAAAATGCTTTATAATGATTTGAATTTGATAAACCTGCATCTAATCTATGTAGTTGGAAAATAAATTTTCATTTGTCGATTTTTATAGAAATAATAACAATCATATTTTTGAGCATCTTATAAGCGTATTATCGTATCTAGGTTGATGTTACTGTATCAAGAATACCAGGTCATATTGTTTTTCAACAAACTACTTATAATCTACTAATATTATAGAGATTTCCCTTTTCATGAGGGTTTCCATTTCCTAATGGGACATTCACTTTTAATTGGCCGAATTCTTCTTATATAGTCATTATTCAATGAATTTTAATGCAAACTTCCTCTTTAATTTTCTACTCTAATATAAATCTGTACTCCTATAAAATAGGTACTTAATAAATTAAAAATAAATTAAATGACATAAATAATTTTCATACATACATACACACATGCATATAACTCACACATAGTACTCATTATTTTATAACAATTTTATTTTTTTAGATGTTGGAGTTTTGCACCTAATGTTTTAAGTAAAAATAATACCCTAATGTTTTTAACTGTGCGTTATGCATGTGGGTCCCATTCGTTTTATTTTTTTTTCGCCTTTTTTCTTCTTCTCCTTTCTTTCTCTCACTCGTTGCATATCCTCTCTCCTCTGCCACGCTGTTTCTTTTTCTTCATCCTTCTTTTTTGTTTTTATTTTTTTTTGGGAACAGTAGAAGCCTTGGGAGTCTTAGCAACTAGGGTTTTGGGTTTTATTTTTGGTTATAAATACCTTCCATTTTCTTTGTTTTTCAATTGCATCTTTTGTTTATCATACCTAGGTTACTTTCCTTAATTTGCATCTTTTTGTTATATAACTTAGGTTCAACTTCTTCTCTCCGATTTCTTTGTTTTTGTTCTGCTTTTTTTTATGTTCATTTGCTGCCTTCTTTGCTAATTGTGCTTGAGTTTTGTTTGTGAAGCTTGTATTTGGAAAAATGGTCGTCAAATGTGGTTGTGGTTTCCGACAAAGATGTGTCGTTTATCCACTTGGCTTAACCAGGACAAAGGTTCTGCTGCTGCATGTTTTGGAGGAAGGGACCACGACGCGTGGGTGTGGTTTTTGGGACTGGTGGACCACCAACAGAGTGGCTAACGCTGATCATCCAACTAACAAAGCTTAAAGATTCGTTCTTTAAGGATGTAGTTGGCTGATTTAGGGGAAGAGAATCGGAGGCTAAAACAACTCCAGTGTCGACAATGGCATTCAGGAGACTGTGCGGCCGAAGGAACCACAATGGGGGTGGGGTGGTTAATGTGTTCATTAATGGGGGGATTGCATTTTTCATTTGCTTGATCTGCTTATGTGGTGGTAATGGGGCTAACAGTAATGGGGCTACTTGATGTTGGTTGTAGTCCCACTGTTCTTATAATAGATATGATAATTGTAGTAGTAGATGATTGATTGTGCTTGAAATGTTGTATTTTGCATTTGAATGGAATGAATCAAATGATAATTCGGCTACAAAAATATATTCAAAGGTGTCTTCTTTATTCAATTCGACAAGCAACAAAAATTATCTCACACAAACAAAGTAACATAATTCACACTTAAAGGTCTACTAAAAAGTTCCTCCCGAAAAAAAAGGTCTACTAAAATTGTTCACTCAAATTATTTTCTACCTACTGTTTTACAACAATTACAAATTTACAATCAAATTACTTTAAGGCTTCTTCTTTGCTTTTGAAGTTGTGGGTAATTTTGGTTTCTTGGATGGTGCTTTTGATTTGGTGGAGCATATTAGATTCTCCTTGACTCAACACCAAATGGTCATTTTGAGGCAGTTTGGGAGCACCTTGAGCAGTAGTAACACTTGATTGGGTTGTTTGACTGGATGCTACTGGTACTAGATTGTATGCTGATGATGGCATTGATGGCATTGCTGCTTCTTGATTTGGTGCTACATATGCCTGAAATCACAATATTCATCATTAGTCATACCAAAAACAGTACAACAATGTTGCATTGTCCAATAAATTCCAAAAAAAGCTTACCTTTGTCACTCTTGCCTTTTTTTTTATTTTTCTCATTCTCTATCCACGCATTTCCAGCAGATGGTGGTCTACCGGATTTCTTTTTCTCCTTCTCAACAGGCTCGTTTTTGCATTTGGATTTGTTGTGACCAGGTTGTTGACACCTTGAGCACTTCCTCAAAACCTTCCCCTATTTCTCTAAGTTGTAAGCCACTTCTCCTGCTTCTTTCTTCCTTTTCTTGTCTGAAGGCCTACCTGGCATGTTCCTGAATGATGGTGGCATTGGTTTGCAAGAACTTGTCCTTTCCCAATGCTTCATTTCAGGCATGGGGTTTAGGTAAGGTGTATAAGCAGCTA
Source organism: Bassia scoparia (assembly GCA_008642245.1). Taxonomy (NCBI): domain Eukaryota; kingdom Viridiplantae; phylum Streptophyta; class Magnoliopsida; order Caryophyllales; family Amaranthaceae; genus Bassia; species Bassia scoparia. The sequence goes on along the minus strand of SNQN01013646.1, from coordinate 7,569 downwards.
AGTACCTCTCCCTTGAGTAACAGTCATCAACAAAATCTTCAGGCCAAACCATTTTTCTAAGAAAGCATGTATAAGCATTGGTGCAGGGAATTCCTCTCAACTTCCATTTGTTGCATGTGCAACTCTTGTCTTCCAGGTTTACAACAAACCTGTCACTATCTGTATCTACCTCCCAAACATCCTTCCTAGTAGATCTAGCATCACAGTTTTTGGCACCCTCATGAACCCAACCTAGTATTCTACCAACATAAGGAACAAACTGACCCTCCATTTGCTCAACAAACTCAAACTTTTCTGTTATACGGTTCATAACATATCTTCTAATCCACTCTAGGCATGTAATTATTGGTGTGTCTCTGGCATCTCTAATGACAGCATTAAAAGTCTCACACAAGTTGTTTAGGAGCATGTTAGACTTATTGTGGTTGAAGAAGGCATATCTTGCCCAATGTTTAGTTGGAATCTTTGTCAGCCATGTGAATGCATCTTCATTCAGTGCCTTAATAATCTTCATCTGCTCATTGAAACCAGCTTGTGTGGTTGCCCTGCAGGCTGCCCAAAAGTAGTCTTTGAAATCCTGGCCCCTGAATTTGAGCTTAAAATTAGCCCAAATGTGTCTAGCACAAAATCTTATTTCTGCTTCAGGCACAACATTAGCCAGAGTATCCAACAATCCCTGCAAATGAACAACATATGTCATTAAACCTGCACATTTAGATCACAATAGAAAAAAAAACAATAGGAATTTACCTTTTGCCTGTCAGACATGATTGTTAATCCCCTTCCCAGTGGGAAGTTAATATCCTCAACTAACAGCTCCAAAAACCAAGTCCAGCGTTGAATGTTCTCAACTTCAACTACAGCCCATGCCACAGGATATATTTGGTTGTTACCATCCTTTGTTACTGCTACGAGTATAATCCCTGGAAATGCTCCTTTCAGATGGCACCCATCGACACCAATCAAAGGCCTGCAACCGTTTCAAAGACCTTCTTTCATGGCACCGAAACAAACATAAAATCTTTGAAAAGTAGGGTTACCACTGTCCAAACCATCCACACTCACAATGGCTGTAGAGCCAGGATTGTACTTCAAAATTGCTTGGGCGTAATCATAAACCCTAGCATACTCTTCCGATGCATCTCCATATAGAATAAGTTTGGCTCTAGCTCTAGCCAACCAAGCTTTCCAGTAGTTGATATGAACCCCCAAATCCCTGTAAACCTTTTCAATGAACCTCTTCAATTTCCAATGTGGATCATCCCTCCAGTCATCTAAGTACTTTTCTGCCAAGAATTCTGAAGTTACCTTCTTGCCTTGAGTGAAAATCCCAAGTAGAGTCAGTCTCATGCTTCTCCCCTGGAACTTAGATGTGGTCCCCTTATTCCTTCCATAAAAATCTAAACACGCACATTTGCTTAGATACCACAATACACTCTGGTCAGATGTTACTTAGTTTGACTCCCACTCACTTGTGCACATCTATGTCTACAGGTAAACAACTTCTCTATCTGCCACATTATGTAAGCAAATAATAAGTCATACATGTTACTCAATTGAGTGGAATGATCAGTCGATTGCGCAGTTGCTACATCAAAAAGGAGACATTTTTAAAACAACTAAAGCCTTCAAAAACAAGATTGTGATTTTTTTTTAGAAAATCAGTTAAATTTCGGTTAGAGTGGGGAGCAGAAAATATCTAGTGACATCATTCTAAGTTAGATCCTTCCATAAATGATCACAAGCTCATCGAGAGTTAGAGATAACAGATCTATCAGAGTTGTAAAGAATTCCATTAAATACCGTCCTCTACCACTTGCGTGTGAGGGAATAAATGGAATCTTGAAAAACATTATGCTTGAGCTGAGATGCCCAAAGGTTCAACGGTTTAACGAGTAAGGATTTCTCTCCACAATCTTACTGTTCAAAGTAATTCCTTCACAAGTTCATCCTATTGTCCTCCGCCCACGCCTCAAATCAAAAGGACCTCAACACAATCTGAATCTAAAGAGTCACTTTTCATCTACTTCACACTCACAACTACAGAACGTTGACACCAGCAGCAGAGAACCATTAAGTGAGAAAACACAAAATTCCACGTCAGCCTTACTCCTACCGCCCAGTTAGAAAGGACCAGCTCCTGGACTGACTTTGTGTTGTTGGGTTGCCGCCTTCTTTATTCAGGTTGTAACTAAGCCAGCTGCTACACGAGATCCATCACTCAACTTAGGAGGAGGTTTTCTATAGCTGCATTTTGGGTTGACCTTAGAGGGCGAAGCGCACAGCTGGATAGGAACTAATCTAGATCTGCGTGTTATTGTCTTGAGTTTAGAGGGGTTGGTTGGGTTTTGTGATTTCACCACGCTGGAAATAGATGTGAGAAGGAACACCTCTGTGGTTTAAGGTTATGGATCACACTAGGGTGGTAATGATCATAGGATCATATTTTAGACCTGGGTCTCATATTTATGGTAGGTTATTTGGCTTCTGGATCTCTTGCTATCTACATATAATTGAGATCGCTTCAATTGTTCAAGGGCTTTGGGTGGATTATACTAGGGTTTATGGACGCTCGAAATGTTGAGAACTTGCCTTAGGTCTTGTCCTTAACAAGCATACACTTCAACCTTTGTTGTCAATCATCTCTTTTAACATCACTACATCAGCCTCATACTACCAAACTACCCTAGGCCCATTTGCATTTCGACGGATGTTGTATTTCAAATGAATTCGTAAGCAAGCAAGCTAATTTAAGATTGATGAAATGCCTTAATAAGTCTCAGTGGGTCCTGTCGCAATCTCTTGCTGAAGAGCTTTTTGCTAAGATTAAAATCACTAATGCTGACGCCCTGTCGTACTCTAACTTACCCCACACAGCTAATTCTTTACCATTAGCAAACCTCAATTTTAACCATCCAACCACATTTTCACACTAATTGGGCGACATAGGAAGTAAACTTCATCCTATTGTAGGGACTAAGTATATAATTATAAAAATAAATATACTATATTAGTATTTGTTTAAAAACGGGTAATATAACAGGTGTCCGGGTCGGGTCCAAATTATATACCGCGGAACCAAGATCCCGTTTTCCCCTAGAGGTGCGTATCCCGGAAACACAGGATCCCGTAGTGGTCCAAAAAATCAATGATCCAGTTAATACTGCAACACGGGTCTGGACACGCAAGTCAGGGTCGAGTGCAGATCCGACGTATGCCTATCCATCTAGGAACATGTGACCGAAACTAACGAGAATTGTCGTACTTGTTGAATGTACAAAGAAGTCAAGTATAAATAAACTTGCAGAGAGGAACCCTAAATTGGGTCTAGATACCACAATACCTCATACAAAATTCCATCATTGCATTTAAGTACACTGATTTTTTCTCTTAAAACATAGGAGGTAATGCAATAAGCTTTCTACAATAAACTAACATTCTTCTTTAGTATAGTCTTGTAAAATTGTACCAAATAGTTGTTGAGTATTAACAAGTACGAACATAACTAACATATGACTCACATAACATGTGCTCTTTAAATGTAACATCTAAGTTATTATCAAGCCATTGTCTTTGGTACTAACACTTCCTTAACCATGGTTAATTTAATAATGTTATTCCTTAATTTCCTCACTTATCCCTTAAAATCCCTTGTAAACCCTGTGCATCTTGCAGCCAGCGTAAGTTACACGCATAATGATCAAGACCGTAAGTTTAAGTGTAGAAATTGCACCTTAACCTGCAGCCAGCGAATTATTTTTTAAAAAAAAAGGGAAGTGGCCAAGATGCTACGCATCATCTTGCACAAAAAGATTAGTGTAATCAATATCAGATATGAGTAATCAAATTCCCAGCCTATAAATAAACCAACAAGAGGAATTGCAATATACACTAATAAATTGAGGCCCATAGTATGTCTTTCATTAATTGCAAATACAAAAAATTAATTAAATAAACTTAGCAAGCATATAGTGTGAATTAATATGAAAGGAATACGAAATGGGTATCCAGATAAGACAAGGATGCTTCTTGGCATTTTGAAGGTCTATTATATCATTTGTTCACTCTCATTCATCATAATTTTAATCCTCAATACTTTATGCATTTCCCGATTAGTTATCCCTCAACTAATTAGCCATTTTCTGCATAAACATATATGAAATACTAACTACCTAACATTAAACAATTGAGTTTCCTCCTTAAATCAATATACCTAAGACAATAAACAGTCTAGATTGTCCTCTGCAAGAACTTTTACTTTTATTTGCTTTCACTTAACCTATGGTTCCATAGGTTGTTCAATCTTGTCAAGACCTATATCAGATAAGAGGTTTAGAAATTCTTAGTCTCAACACTAGCCCCTTACTAAGGGGTGAAATTAAAGTCCATTAGATTCATTTTGAAGTGTATCATAAAGTTTCATAAGAGAATAGACCTCTCCCTCATCGATGTAAATGCACCGACGCATAGCTAATATGCTATTTTACAGACAAAATAAATTATGGTAGCAAAAAATGTGGTATATACATATAACTAGATACATAATTCAGGTGAAAGCCTAAGAATTTAATTCCTGATGATAGCTAGAGTGCGAACAAATAACCCTTTCCTATTGAAAACAAGGCTTGGAAATGGTAGACATATTTGACGAACAGGCCATGTCAGACAGAGCTCTTGATATGATCTAAAATATACGTAAAACATCAACTTTGTATTCCATATAGAATTACTATAATTGCATGAGGAGGAATAGATATCTAAGCAGAGGGGAATAAGGGGATTTGAATTCGTGTTTGAAACTTAGGTCACCTTAGCTTGAGTGTTGCAGGATGATAAACTATGGTGACAACCAAGAGTTAAACAATTAATACAATCAAATACCAAAATAACAAAGTAAATAGGCCAATTACATTATCATAATCAGCAACAAATCTTGCCAAAAAATACAATCTCTAATTATCAAACATGCTGCCATACAATAAATAGAATCAAACATACTTCTGCCATAAATGCATTCCAATAAGCAAACAATCTGGCATGATTCAATTATCAAATTTATTGAATCAAATACAATTCAATCATTATTTAAAGCTACTCAAATACATCAATTTACATGAACCCTAATTACTTAGAAATTATTAATCAAATGCAATCAATTAAAACAATCTTAGTCCCCAAAGAAATCATATGCAAAGAAAAAATCGAAGAACATAGGTTAAGCATTAAGCATATTAATATAAAATATATCAAATTGCACATCTATTTAGAGAATAAAATATACATCCAACTTCGCGACAGTATGGATCGATGAATGGTGGCCTAATTTGTTGGGTACAGACCCAATTTCGTTACGATCGTAGGATTGCTGGGCTATTGAATCGAGTGCGGCAAGCGGCAGGCGGTGTTTGGAGACGGTGGCAGCTGGCCTTTGGGCGCGTCAGCAGCGGTCGTGGTAACGCGGCGTCAGCGCGGCTGGCGTTGGCAACAGCGAGCAGATTGCCAGAGGAGGCTTCGAGCAGCGTTGGTGTTGGGTTTGATAGGGATGAGAATGCTGAGGAATGATGGATGATATTTGTTCAAGGTTATCATTATTCCGTTTTGTGATTTTTTTTTTACTTTTTATTTTTTAAATTTGGCAATGAAGTCCACAATTTTTATTGATACTTTTGTTTTTAGGAAGATTAATTTTGTACATGAGTGATAATAGCTATTGTATTGTTACAAAAGTATCTATGAACTCTATTAATATGCTTAAATAACATGTTTTGTTTTTTTAATTTTTTAACATTACATAATCTTAGATCATTATTTTAATGTCTATAAAAATTATGCATAATTGTCTTTATATTTATTCTTATGTTTCTATTTTATTTTAATAAGAGGGATTAATAGGTTAATAAACTTAACTATTTAAATACATATATATATATAAACTTATATAATAATAATATATTAATATATTATATATTGTAATATATTATATTATATTATATTATATATATATATTATGATATATATATATATATATAGACATACAAGACCATCGTCTGTGCTAAGAATTAATTGATTTTAAGGGGTAGAATAATTCACATTCATTGGTTTTGCTTCATACTTCCTGTGTGAAGTCATAGAGAAATATATGTAGAAAAACTAAATTAAAATTATTTAATTTTTTCTCTCTTTTTTAGATTGCATCATTAAGATCCCTATTGATCTAAAGAATGAAGAATTAACGGTAATCTTACGGCACAGAGGGTGAAGATATGTGGTGTTGAAAATTTAGTGAGAACCTTTATTGGTTCATACGTCATCCATATTAGTGTAACAAAAAGAAAGAAGAATGTAGGATTTATGAGTTATATGAGTATAATTATTATTGTAGTCAAGTCTAAGTTTAAGACTACACTATCAAAGAATCATCCAAATGCACAGCATCTTGTTAGAATTTTTCTTATTGAAACAATTAAGCCTTGCTTTTAAAAAACAACGTACTTAACCATACCCGGAGCAGGTACCATCTCTATGAACTGAGAGTATTTTGATTTCACAGTGACTATGAAAAAAGAGATATATAAAGATCCACTTTGAAACATATATTTTATGTGGCATAATGTGGTAGTTTCCGTTCTGAAATAATTGTTGTTATAGACAAAATGTTAAGTTTGCCATGTGAGAGTAAATCTCTTTTATTAGTAGATAAATTCTTCCCATAGTATTGGGGTTTTTATTGTGACACCAAGTGTTTTTTTTTTTTGCCAGGGAAGGTTACTACCATGGCATAACGATAAGATTTGCCACGGGAATTTTTTTGTTATTTGTGGCGAGTTTTAATTAGCCACATGAGGTGACAGCAACACAATGCTTAAAACTACATTTGTCACGGTAAAATTTTGTGGCAAAAGTTTAAGTTTGGCCACGAGATATAATTCTGAGTACATCGTATAGAGTAAGTAAGATTTAGACACCGAACGGAGATATAAAATATCCTTATGGCATAAATTTTAATAACTTTTTCTAACTTGTGTTATAGATAGTTTTATTGCCTGGCTATTGAAATGTAAAATGCCAGAATTATAATTCCTGTGGCATATTCGTAGGACACAAGGTAATGATTTGTTGTAGTGTTATTTCAATAAATTCAAAAACTAAAAGATTTTCCAACTTCAACAGTATTTATAAAAGTTGTGTAAAGATCCAGGTCTATCTCGGCGAAAATGGTAACTAGTTGTGGTATTGTAATATGAACTTCTAAGATGATAATTATTAATACAACTTAAAATTAAAAAATTGTAAGTATCTAAATAATAATATAGAAGTAGCAACTAATTATTGACAGAGATTTAGATATCACATAATGGCGCTTACACACATAGGATCGATATCAAGACTAGGATGCTACAGACAACTCAGGAATAAGTAATATATTAGTAAGGATATATACAGCGGTACATATATTGAATTGATTAGGTAATATCTATTATATGGCGTGTTAGTGCAAGAAGTATTGATTATATATTAAACTAAAAGAACATGGTATATAATATGAAAAGAGAAGCAGAATAATTACAG
>SNQN01013645.1:0-12674 GCA_008642245.1 Bassia scoparia | reverse complement strand
TTGTCTACGTTACTTTTAGTAAATTATTAAAAAAGAAAAAACCACTGTTAGCTATAATTGTTGGACTTGTTTCATGGTGTACAAAAATAAATAATATACAGGTGCTTCTGAGACCGTGAGGGGAAATAAAAYGAAACAAGTGTTGCAATTTCTTGAGAATAAGAATAATAAGTTGCTCCATTAATTATAGCGCTATTCAATTGTTCCTAGACTAACACTGATTCTTTTCTGTGAAGGATATTACCTTACCAAGGTGTCAACAGATCCTGGCGCCGGTGATATACTGATGGGGTTCTTGGGATCTGTTATCATATCCTTTGCTTTTTCGATGTTTAAACAGAGAAAAGTACGGAAATCCACTCCAAATTATGTTACCACTGCTGATGAATTCTTAATCTCATGATCAATAATTTTCCATGTTCTTTCTTCTCAGCTGGTGAAGAGGCATGCAGCAGAGATCTTCACATCTATCATTGTTGCAACATTATTTTCCTTATATTCAACTGCCCTGTTAGGGCGTCTTGTTGGGCTTGAAAAATCTTTGACAATTTCAATTTTACCGCGGTGCATTACTGTGGCTTTAGCTCTCAGCATTGTCTCTTTGTTCGAAGGTAAACACTCAAATCACAATAATTAAAGCTAATAAGTAGCCCCAAGTTTTTTCCTACACTCATGAATTGCTCGTGTAGGTACAAATCCATCCCTAACGGCTGCTGTGGTGGTTCTAACCGGTCTTGTGGGGGCTAACTTTGTGCAATTTGTGCTCGATAAGCTAAAGTTCCGTGATCCCATTGCTCGAGGACTAGCCACTGCATCTAGGTGAGGGACTTACTTCCTTTACCTTATCTTATACCTTGTATTATCTATTACACTGACCAATGAGGTAGGAGTTATAAAAAATCACCATATATGCCAATTACATATTTTGATGTTCATGTGGAAATGTTTTTAGTTCATCTTTATTTGTATCACAACATGCATCCTTCCTAATGCCCTCACCAATTTTATATAATCAGAAAGTCAGTTTACTAAAATAAATTTCATGTTTTCAGTGGTCTCAGTTTTGGTATGTCCCTCAGTCCTTTTWCGTCTCTTTCGAGCCCTTTAAAACTAAAACCTTTTGTGCTTTAGATGGTTTTACTAATCCTACATTCTTCATGTTCTATATAGCGCTCATGGATTAGGAACTGCAGCATTGTCCGCAAAGGAACCAGAGGCACTCCCTTTTTGCGCTATTGCTTATGCACTCACCGGCATCTTTGGCTCTGTTCTGTGCTCCATTCCTGCTGTCCGTGAAAGTCTGCTTGCTGTGGTTGGCTGATTTATTTCATCCTTTTTGTCCTGTAAATTCCTTTATTACTTTTCAAGTTTCGTATCGAAAGTTAGAAATCAGCACATGCCCCTATGTACTTTGTATTCCCTCCGTTACGTTTATTTGGCAACTCTCGATATTATTTAAGAGAGATAAAAATCCAAGTTGTGCCAATAAAACGCAATGGATGGAGTACATTAAATTTGAGTTGGGCCTTGTGGGTTGCTATCTTTTTCCCTTGTAATAATTTTTAGGGTGACAATCAACCTTTCTTCGCAGTACACGAGTTGACATGAATACAATTTCACTTTTCAGTTGATGAATTGAATTTTATACTTCCTTTTATTTCGACATGATAAATAGAGTTAAATTACAAATAGAGAAGTATTGTTCGTGAATAAATTAGCTATAACATGGGTGATACGGCCCAATTAAACTGGCCTAGCCCAATCTGAAGGATTGCAAATCAGCCCTTTTGCTCAATGTACAATCGCGTTAGTCATTTAATCCAACCTATACCAGGCCCAAATTAGAAGTCCATCTTAAATAAAGCCTAATCAGGTCCAAATAAACAAATCATGACACGTGTCACAATCTGGTGGGTAGAAGAAATATTTCCTCAAAAAACCCTACTAATATAAATACCAAGTTCATTTCCCCAAAAGAGTGATAGACGCTTTTTCCAAAAGAGTCTCTCTTTCTCTCTCTCTTTATTCTCTGATTTTTCTCATTATCACAAGCAAGTTTAGTTCTTTTATTTAGGTTTAGCCTCCTCGGGGCAAACTCTGAGTAGGCTTCGGGACGAGATAATCCTATTAGGATTATTCACCTTTGTGCAGTTGGAGCAGTTCTGTCGATGCTTTGGACTTGGAGTGTTGGACCTCACATTAATACCTTTGCTTTGGAATACTCTTCACTTTTGCATCGATAGGAATCTTGTCTACCCTACAAGTAATGTTGTCTGCTGCTCGGCTAAAACAATGGACACCCAATACTAGATGTGATCAACTTTCAACCCTTGTATCACAAATGCTCTCGATAGAACTAAAGTGTTCGATTCAAATAGATGAATCTAAGAATCGTGATCGAATATAATGTAGTTGTGGAGCACACCCCCTAAATAGCCTATAATGAAACAAGTTAAAGCTTCCATATGATGCAATAGTAAGAAACTAGAATCTACTAATTTCGTACTTGGCATGAAGATGTTTCAAACAAAATTAGCCTTGACCAACAAAATGAACCCTGTATGTAGAAGAGTCAAAAACAGACCCCACCAGAACAGTGCCCGGCATTTGAATAAAAGCTCGGCCTAAGTTGGTCGGAAAAACTCAAGTGGCCCTTACAATTGAGCCATTTTGTACTTGAGTCCAAAATTTAAACCTGTTTTGGCCCAAAAACCTGAATAACGTAGCCCAAGCCCTTTAATTTTAAGGTGTAGCCCACCCTAGCGTAAACAACTTGCTCAATTACCCATCCTTTTCAGCCTGAACCCCAACCCGAATTTATTTCATCTCTTCTTGCATGGCTAACAAAAATTCCAAGTACAATACCTACATAATTCCCCAACAATTCTCCATCTTACTATAGGAAAAAGGGCTGAAATTATTAAGGAATAATTGCAATGTTCTTCTTTATTGGAAACAAAGGCAAAATTAGATGAAGACAAGTAAAGACATGCCATCTCAATATTTGTATAGAAGAGTGCAGGAGAGGAAGAAATAAATGAGATTTAATGATTCAAATGACCTACATAATGATCCAAGTGCAATGACCTACATAATCAGGATTCGGTGATAATCAAGTCGAGATCTTGCAGAATTACTACAAAACTCTTTTGAGTGAAATTCATGCTAGTGATGGCAGTCACTTAATGAAATCTTCAATCTTTGAACAAGCTAGATAGAAGGCAGCAAGTAATTCTTATGGCAGTTGTTTTCATATAGGTGCCCTAAAGTCTCCAGGTACGAATGGGTTTCCACTATATATTTTTTTATCAAAATGAACTAGATGGATATTCTAAGTCAAGATTTTTGTAAGCAACGGAGTATTTTTCCAGTATGTATATGCTCAAGGAGTGGAATCATACTCACATTGCTCTCTCAACCTAGCCATTTCGGCCTATAAGTTTAGCAATCTTTGTTACAAATTCTTTCTAAAAGTTTATATAAAAATCTGAGAATTAGAAATGTGTTCTAAAGATTGTTGTTTATTTCCAAAACGTCTTTGTACAGGATGATTAATGGTTATTATTGCTAGTAGCACGTGAAATACTCAGTCATATAAATAAAAAGAAGCATGGAAAGGATTTTTGGATAATTTGAAGATTGACCTCATCAACAAAATCTATGATAGAGTGAGTTGGCAATTTTGGAGTGGTTATTGGCAAATAATGAATTTCCTATTCCCTGGTTATGCAATGTGTGACAACATGTGGGATTAGGGGGGATCCTCTATCTCCTATCTATTCATTATGTGTTATGAATTTCTATCATGTATGCTCATGGATATGAAAAACTCCTCAAAAATCAAAAGATACACCACTTGTTTTTCATACGTTTTTTTGCAAATGATGCCTTGTTTTCTTTCAAAGCAATAATAGAGGAGACATGCCACTCGTATGAAAATGAGCAAAATCTGGATGACTTCTCACAAGTCTCAAGGAAATCGTTAGCATGGAAAAATCTGAGACTTTCATTTATATATAGAGTCAATATTAAATTATTTGTTCAGAATGCCAATAAAAATCATAATTTGGAAAATACTTGGGATGTGATGATGAGGTAAATGGTCGGAATACTACTAAATTAGGTTAAAAATAAGAAGTCGCGAGTACAACAGGGTATTGATGCTCGAAGGAAATTGCAATAATGTTCGTGGGGATTTAGGGGTCTTTTCACAAGTGTTCAACATTGCAAGACAGGTTTTTGTATTAGCATTGGTAGGAACTCATAAGCTGCTAGAATTACACATGATAATTGGTTATATGGACAAGTTCCTCCAATTAGCACAAAGTATGGGCTCAGTGAGGAGGCTAAGGTACAAGATTTGTTTAGGAGGGGTACCAGTGAATAGAATATGAATCTTATTTGGGATAAGTTTGATAATKAAAAAAGGAGTATTATTTTATCATTTGATGTTCCAAGAGAGCAAGATGATGGTATATATTGGAAATATAACCTCACTGGATTGCTCACGACCAAATCATCTTACAYACATTTGACATTGTAGGATCACTGGATGTTTTTATGGAAACTTAAGATTAAGCTCAAGTGGAAGGTGTTCATTTYGAAAAWTCTTCACAATGCATTCTTTGTCTAAGTGAAATTGTCTAAAGAGTGGAATTCATTTGGATGATAGGCATGTGCTTTTTCACTAGAATCGGGAAACTCCAAAACATCTTTTCGAGATTGTTCAGTGATTGATTAAGTTTGAAAATGTAGTCAACTTGGTTTGCAAATTGCACATGCTACCTTGTATTTCAAAAAAAGGGTGTATGAATTTACAAGAAGAATATCATATTWTGAAATGGCAATGGAGATCTCAGGCATGTGTTTGGCATAATAGATGAAGAAATATGGAGAAATATATMAAGGATATGGAAAGTGAGGAAAAGGATCAAACATAACATATTAGAGATGGAAGTGAGCCACAACAAGGGGAGATTGTGATTTGGCAGGGTAGATGGTTGTCTAAGCAWTAAGCATGAACAAAGAAATATAGAGGTTACATTGTTTGACAAATTCATGAAAGTCAAGGTTTGATGAAYAAGAGAGCTTCATATAAGTATGTGTACGGGCGCCGGGGCGTCACTGGGCCAGACTGGGTTCGGTCCCTCTACTATGGGGGGTACAATTAGTTGATGACTCCATCGTTTTTGCTAGAATTGAATTTTGCTTTTTAGCATATTGTTATGTATGCCTGAGTTGTGTGTTTATACTCGAAACGAGTAGAGGAAGTCGCCACCGTACTTCTTTCAGGAAGCTGCGAACCTGTTTTAAGCCTTGCTATAATTACATAAAGCAAGGCGAATGGACTCCATGTCTAATAGAGCCCAAAGGTCGGATTAGGGCAAGGGTAAGGGTGAAATAGTCACCATCACCCCTCCACGTCTAGCGGCCTTACTCAATCATTGCGAGTCCATCGTAAAAAGAAAAACAAACAAATTTCCATTTTAACCCTAAGCATGCAATTATATATGGGTTGCTTACAAAGAAATAGATGTCATATAGGACTAATTTGTTGTTGCGACATGTATTGTTTAGATCGTATTAAAGGGTGCCTAAAAGCCAAATTGTCCATGAATTAGTCTTATTAGGCGTGAGAACATGCAATTTGCCGGTTCTTGTTAAGACATAAATAATGGTGATTTACAAGCATGCAAGCATTCAACAAGAATTAAAGCAAGGTTGTGCCTAATGTTGATTTTATTCATGTCAATAGTTGTTATTAATATTACATGCTAATTTTCATAGAAAGTCAAATTTCTAACAAGCATGCAAAAGGGTTTAAAAATTGAGACATTGGCCTCAAACTTACCTTGCAACACGGTGCTTTCGATCGAACGATGCCTTGGACCCTTGAAACCCTTAAAGAACCTTTGAAGAACCCTTAAGAACCTTGAAGAACTTTGTAATTGTATTTGAAATGCAAAATAATTTGTGTGAATTTGAATGTGTGAGAGAGAGTATTTGAGCAGAGAAAGAGTGTATGAGAGGTGTGAAGTCGTGCAAAAGAGACCCGGGGCCTCGTATTTATAGGCAAATCGTAAAAAAGGAAAGAATTTGGGTGTAATTGCGTCTAGAACTGGGCATAATTGCGCCCGGGATTCTTCCTTTTTGGCTGATTCGACTTGCCTTATTTGGTGTGATGCTATAATATAAATTCATAATAAAATATTAATTTATTTATTTGATTTCTAAATTTTGACAAAAAAATCCTTAATGATTTGGGGAGTATTAGTGTAGTCCCACGCTCGAGTGTGGTCCCGAAGCACTCGAAATGAGCCGTTTAGCTCGGGTGCATACGTTTTGCTTAGGAAAATTCAAATAACTATTTTTCCACAAGTCCAAAATTATGGAAAAATATTATTAAATTTCCTTGTACAAAATATGGCATTTTGTTAAAAAATTTTGTGAATTTTGGAATTGTTTTCATAATTTAATTAAGTATCGCAAAATTAATTAAATTATTGAAAATATCGAAAATTGCCAAAAATGCTTAGAAAATTCAGAAAAATTCTAGAAAAATGTCTAAAATATATTTTAAATTATTTGAAAATTAAAACTCATTTTTAAGGGTGCTTTGTGTAGGGAAATGTGTCCAGTGTAACGAAAACTTTCCTTTTTAGGGTCTGTATAGGGCCCTAGCTCTCCAATTCGATCAGCTTGTATGTTTGCAATGGGTGTCTTACATTAGCCGGTCTTGGGTTAGGGACAAATGTAGGTATCTACAGTATGCATATTGAATCAACCAATTAAAGGAAGGTCCCTTATAATACAAGGAATGAAGATGACTGAATTTACCAGATAGGAATGTTTGTTATCTAGAAAATAATGGATGTCGTCAAACTACTAAAAGGAAAGAGCAGCATCCATGTTTATCATTGTAAGTCAATGGTAGGTTTGACAATTCAATCATCAATCGAAATTTGGACAATATATAGAGGCCCTTGAGTTGTACTCAAACAATAAGGGAAGTAGTGATTTGTTACATTTGGAGGATGAGATAGATCTCCATAGAGTCAATGCAATGGAAGTTTAACCCAAGGAAGATCTCCAATTGCAACGTCGTTTGAGTAGATATCACAGGAAAGGAAAGTAGTACTTCGTCCGTTACTTTTATTACTTGCATCCTTTTCTACTTTTGGAATTTGAATTACTTGCATCCGTTTCAATTAAGAAAAATAAAACTTTTTGATCTTCTCTCCTATTACATAGGACCCATTTTTACTTCTCTCTACCTCTTTCATACTCTTAAAACTTGTGAAATGTTGATTGGCTGCGGCTATAAGAATAGAACAAAGATAGTAATATTCCAAAGTGGACTCCGAACTTCATGAACATGATAAGGACATGAAGGTGATGATGTGCATGAGTTTGAAATACAATGTAGCTAGGTTATATGACACTGACATTTTTAGCACCTGATGTGTGCGTCAAGTTTGAATAGCCGATTCATAAACATGTTCATCAATTATAAAAGATAAGACGCATTAACGAATCAATGGATCCAGAAAAATTCTCACTCATCACTCCTCTCTCCTGTTTCTCCTCTTTTCACTCAATTTTTCGTCATATTCTACTTTTTCACCACACCAACGATTAAAAAAACTTCTCAACACTCTCCCTCCTACTATTCCCTATACTCCACCACAGTACACATTATCCTTATATTTTTACTCAACTGTTTATACTTTAATATTTATAATTTAGTAAATTATGATTGGTAATTAATTAATCACGTGTAAGAAAAATTCACATTTACGATTTTTTTTTATATTTAATCGCTTATAAAAAAATAACAAAGGACATGATTAAACATATGAGAGCGAAATTCTTGAGGGTGTTCAGAAGTGCATTGTCTAAAATCATTCAAATGATTGTGAAGTTGGGGTTGTTGTTAGGATCCATTTCTTAAAATGCATTGAAAATGATTTCTGTGAATGTGAAATTTAGTAGTAAGTAACAATGAAAATAATTAAATAACTAATTTTATTCTACTTTTCCTTAAATTATAGCAAAGAAATGTTTAAAAACGAAATTTAGGAAGTGCAAATAGTAATAATAACTAAATTAACAAAAATTGCTAATTTAAAATTAAACTATGAACACCAAAACAAAACAATATTAAATAAATTAACAAATAAAAAAAACAACAACACGACAACAATAAAAAAATACTAAAACTTTTTTTTGGATTTTCAGAATCAATAATAAACTATTACTAAGAGGAAACACTTTTGAACAGTAGAATTTGAGATTAATAAGAGATTTTTTAAGATTTTTGAGATTTTGAAGTGTGTCAAAAATATATCAAAATGGATGTCTAGTTTTCAGGAGAAAAAAAGTCGTTGGTATTTTTTTTGAATTTTTTTATGCTGAAATAGACGAGATTAGAAGAGTTAAATCCATTGAAGAAACAATGTTAAATTCTGATTTGTTGGTTTGCTGATTAGACACACATGTCGTTGCCTTGATTTGGCCGACTGATGCGCCAGTCAGCGTCAACCAACTATAATTTTGTTTTTGCTTTTCCCATCCCAAAACGACGCGTTTGTGGGAAGGGAAAGTAAACCCGTTCCCAAAAGCTCGATCGTTTGGGAGTGGGAAAAGCAAAAAAATAATGTTGCCTTGCCCAGCCATGTGGGCCGTTTGCTGCGGAGAGAGTGTTTTTTGAGAGCTTTGAATTGTACTAGTCACGAGAGAATTCATTGATTTTCGATTAAGCACCGAGAGCAGGTATTTATACTGGCGTTTAAATCTAGATAGATAAAAATAGGGAATTAAAGCTACTAGATAACAGCGTGTATATACGGTTTGAGGACCGTATATACGGATGAGATATAACGGTAGTCTCATCCATATATATCGATCATAGGAAATGATAGAGACGTATATACAGATGGTGTTGACAGTGGCATGCCACGTCATGATCGGCGTGTGTTTGATTCCGTTTATATATCTATCTTTTTATTCGGGAAATTCTATCCGTGTTCTTGCATCTAATTGCTATCCGGATTACACTTTATCGACTTTGATAAACTTGTGATGGACAAGAATTATCTTCTAGAATAATTTGATTTTTCACGAATTATCATGGATTTTTCTAGAATTTCTGAATTTGTTATTTTTTGAAAATTTATTTCACAAACTTGTAAAATCATAGAAAATCATATAAAAATTATTTTTAAAAACTTGGCAAAAACTCAGACAAAGTAAGAAGGAGGAATCCAAGTTGAGAAAGTTAAAAATCTTAGAAAAGACTTTAGAAAATAATTCTAAAAGGAATCGTTTTACTAAGAAATGGCCCTAAAATAGGAAAAATAAATTAAAATAACTAGTTTTCCGCACTTTATTGAGCTCTCGACATTAGTGATTTCAAACTCAACTTTAACTGACTTGGGCAAATGGGGTTATGGTTATGGGATTTTGTCATGACTTCTTTGGAAACAAGTCTATTTCAGATGTCGTACTTTTCCTCATTGATTATTAATTTGGGGAGGAACACTTTTGGGTGTCTATAGATCCATGGTTTTTAATTAACAATCAATTAGCTCAGTTGAAACTTTGTGAGCTCATTCTTAATAAAGAACGCTATGTTTCGATACTGGGGAATAAATCATTTAGGCACTGTATATTTTGTGCTCATTATTTCCAAAGATCACTGGGGATTGTAGGGACCTTGATCATTTGAGGCTATTTTCTCCTCTCTTGCGATTGGTAAGGCTCTTTGAAGAACCTTAAGAAAATACATTTGTTTATTTATTCCTAAAACACGACTTGTCCTAAGGATGTCTTGAGTTTAGACTGCATACTTGTGGCAACATCGTTTACAAATGCACTCACTAAAATTCTAAGCAACAGGTAAGGAAGGTTCTGCCCACTATATATCTTTGGAAATCAAGGTTCTTTTATTTCTGCAGATATATAGGCGAGTTACTGACATTTAATATTTATGTTCATGTCAGGACTTATAAGGCATTTATGAAAGAGAAATTTAGCTAAACCTAGTTGTTCTGATTAAGTTTGGATCTTAGGAGGCTTATGACACTGTGGATTGATCTTTCTTGCAAAGCATTATGTAAATCTGCAATTCAAGAAGAATTGCTTAAACTTGGTTGATTGACTTGTGTGAACTACTCCTTACTGTCTCTCAGTGAATTAATGGTAACTCCTAATGGTTTTTTCAAATATGGGCTCAGAGGGGCTTCAAGCAAGGGGGATCCTCTCTCTCTCTCTCGCTCCTTCTCTGTTTTGATATGTATGAATAGTGCTCACAAGACTACTTCAATCAACGCTACTCAGGACTAAAGTTTCAAATTCCATATAGATGCAAAACTGGGTCTCTCAGTTATGCCTTTCTGTGATGAATTGAACCTCTGTGTTCATCGGGGAATTGAGTCTATTAAGTCTTGGTTGGACGTTTTTCATGTTCTTTGATGCTTCGGACTTCAAGCGAACGGAAGGCTCAAACTGAATTTTATCATCTGTGATATGGAATCAGAAAATAGTTGACGTTTGTTTGTAGTTATAATCGACGTATATAGATGTATTGGTATGCTCCCGATTTAAGTGTGTGGCCTGATCTCGGCAATGTCTCTCAGTCCGGTGAGAAGTGAAGTGCTAAGCATGACACCAAGTGTGGATTCGTGAAGAAATGAAGAATTAGGATCAGAACTTTGGAGGCTTAGTCTAGACGGAGCATGTCTGCTGTTAAGGATCAAGAAGCCAATTTGACCACGAATAATGTCCTGCATTGAGCATGTATGCAAGTTTGTTGGTGCAGACGTGAGTCGCGTACGTAGATCTGATGCTGTCGTCTGATCTGACCTCGAGAAAGGTATGAGAAGATTTTTGCATAGTAGTTATGGCATGCGGTGTGTTGCGCGAGTTCTCGAGAGAGAATGTTAAAATGAGCGTGACCAGCAAGGTATATGTGATTCTCCTAAAAATATGAGTGGTTTCAGGTTGTTAGAACATCTACAATTGGAATGTGCTAATGTTGGGAGAACATGTTTGGAACTTTTGATCACAAACACTGGACACCTTGTGGATGAAATGGATAGAATTTGTCATAAAGGCACCAATCTAGGTTGCTTGATAACTTCCTGAGGAGCACTTGTTGAATTTGGAAAAAGATTTTGAGGTATAGGGATCATTCATTCAACAATAAGATGATTGAAGAAATCAAGAAATGTCTAGAAATATTCTTGTTCGGGAAAACGTCTATAATCTAATCATCTGATTCTCAGTAGAAAGGTAGTTTAGTCTGTATTTGGATTTGGAATAGGGGTTGTCTATTCTAGGCCATAGATATACCCTATGGTTGAAATTTTTCATGGAGGACGAGGATTGGCTACTAGAGAAGGCCTATGCAGATTTAGGGATTCAAAGCACTATTGAATGGTGTTTTGTTGCTCAATGGGGTTGATTATATTGGATTATTCATTCTGTGTTTATGGCAAAGATTGATTCAGCTCATTCTAAATTGGCTAGGAACACTAAGTGGGCTCTGCATTATCATAGGCTGTAATGCTGTTGTGATTCGAATTAGTTTGATGTTCTGCATAGAATACAAATGTGTAATGCTAAGAAAGTTGCTAGGGAGAGGATTTTGCTTGGTTGAATGATGTTAAGGAAGTAATGAGAATTTAGTTGTGTCTAGTTTTCCTTGTATTAAGGTCGGAGTCATCCTACGATGGTTCTGCCTAATACTAGAAGGCTTAGTATTGTATGATGTAATTGTGCTTAATATAGTAAAATTTTTCTTAACTGGTACAACAAAAAACTCTCCAGCCATTGTTAATTTGGAACAATAACCACTAACAATACTTTTTTCTAATTGGTTAGCATGAGGACTATTTAATTTATAAAATTGACTATATAATGAAAGTAGATTGTCGAAGGCACGACTCCGAGGTGCGGTGCTCATGATATAGGAGCTATATTACACCGCAAAATATATACATGGCAATAATAACAGTTAAAGTTACGAAGACAAGATTTGTTTCTAATGGCTTTAGAGCATTGGCGTCCAAGCGCTCGATCAATAATTTCCGTCAATGAGCATAATACAAGTGGAAATTTGTTGAAAAATGGTTCACATCCCACATGTACTTTCACTCCGTTTTTGAATAGATGCAACAACGTGGTGATTTTTGGTGAGACATGCGAATTTTCTCTGTTACAAGGGATCTTTTCAAAAACGAGGGAGTAAAAAAGAAAACCACCCAACGAGAATAAAAAAAATAAGAGCATGCGGTGATGCGAGATGTTGGGGTGAAATACCGCCATAAACACAATCCGCTCACATCATCCAAGGTATTTCAAATTTTTCGCAACTTCGAAGCCGTTTCTTATGGCGAACTAGGTACAAATTTCTGAGGCTAATTCAATCTAACTCTAATTTCTTTCATTAATAATTGTGATTAATATAATCTTTCACTTTTGAATTTCCAAATCATGTAAATTCATTCGTTTTCAATGTTTTTGCTATCGCAATTATTTAGTCATAACTATGTAATGCTAGGATCTCTTTGTTGTGATAAGCGATTCAATTGAACAAATCTTTGAATCATAACTAACTCTTTGTTTTCTTTTGTGTTGATAGCGATACAAGGTAAGTTTGATCATATACTGAG
>SNQN01013643.1:0-12685 GCA_008642245.1 Bassia scoparia | reverse complement strand
TTACTTATGTTTTCGTTTCAATGTCATTAGTGGTGTTGCTGATTTTCTCAACATTAGTTTGTGATCTCCCCTTGAACCACTAAAATATTTATCGTCTTCAGCATAGTTTTGTCTTGTGCAATATACAAGTAATAAATATAATGTATGTAATAGGAAGCATTCCAATTTAATTGTGAGAGAAATATGCCTTCAAGGGCTATCACATTATCAGAAGTCATGATGTATTTTTTCAAAAAAAAAAAACAGTAACAAAGTCAATTTGGTTAGTGTTTAAACCATCATCAAATATTGTGCTGAGTTTTTGTTATAAGATTGAACAAATACTAATTCTGATTACATGTCTATGAGCACTCTTTATTTGTATGACATACATTGATTTTGGAAATCTATTTTAGTTTTTATGATTGATTGCGCATCGATCCTACCTGCAGATTATCCGAAGAAAGTATAGCATTTGCTTCTCTGATGGAGCAAGAACGGCTTCACTGTTTTCTGCCAGAACTGTATAGTGGAGGGTTTCATTTGATGCTGCCAGTGAAGGTGTGAAGAGTTTTCCACCGCATCTCCTTATTTTTCGATTTTAAAGATCACAGTTTTATGTTTTTCTTCTTTCATCTCTTTTCTTTCCGTCTTGGTTTTGAGCTCGGCTCGTTACTACTACAGAAAAAGTATGCTACAGCCTTCGGTCATCTATAATTTCTGTTTTCAAAGCTTTCAGGCTCCATTCTGTAAGGACAAAAAATAGTTTCAAATGACTTTCAGAAGAATTATAAAGACCATGTTTGTATAGTTGTGTTTGAATTATAACTAATATGTTGTTTCCTTTGTTGATTATTACTCCATAAGGTGAGGAATCTTCAATTGCTTCAATCCGAAACTGACCTTTGTTTTCTCCACACACGATCTTTAGGTTGAGATTTGACCCTGCGTAAGGAACACCTGAAGTTTTCAAATCATGCTCCAAGTTCCATCAATTAAGATGAGTAGTTCTCACATCTTCAATGGACAGCGGTTTGTCTACAATGCAGCCTTTAGGTCTGAAGTGCGTAGCTGTACGAAGCTGCATTCTGATCATATTTCTGCAGGACGATACACGTGTTCGATCACTTTATCATCTCTTGTTTCTTTAGCTATCATAGCCTCATTTTCATAATTCGTGTTCTACTTAGCTCAACGAAAAACTTTTCGACTTTTTTTAAGTAAATATCAATGCTCTTTTCGTGTTTCGTATGCAATTGCGTATGCTCCTCTCCAAAAATTATGTCAGAAAAGTCTGGCTTGAAATCGTGAAAGAATAATATTACATGGTACAATGAATCCACAGTTTTATTGAGCATTGCGTAGCAACTACAATCACTCAATGCAGTGCTGACTCAGATAGCAGCGATTCGCTCATATGTATGCATCGTCGTTGATACTCCTCTCGACTCGAAAAACTGTCCTGCATTATCCGTTAAATTTATTATGATCTAAAGAACATTAACACTAGAATGTTTTGTCTCCTTTCAAATCGTTCGTTACTAATTAAAGCTTTCATACTCACTAATGGAAGCATCATGGATTTCTAATGTCTTTTTTGACACCAATCGGTTTAATTGTTTCATTTGTTGGTGTGTCGTTAAGCTTACATATGTCTGATGCAGCAAATTTAAAAAAACTGGGCTCGATTTCCATGTTATATTGACCGATAACTCTTGCTCTCTATCTTTGAATATCAGGTCAGAGAACATTTCCTAACATGTTTACAGTTGTCCATGTCAAAGAATGTTGCCAATCACATAATTACTGCATTGAGGTCCCCTCTCGCTAATTGGCAGATCTGTAAAGTAGTCTGTCCCCATCTCTCAGAAGTTGTGGAAGATACTAAAGAGCTTTAACCCGATGCCTTAACTCCTACCAAGTAAGCCCCTTTCTTACTTATTTTCTCTATCCTTTGTTGTGTATCCTACGAATTACCCTTTATCGCCTTTCTTGAAAACCAATCTTCAGTGTGCAGGAGATGTCCCTTTAAGACCACCCAAAACTTTCTCAAGATAAGCTCAAGGTTGCAGGATGTCACTATAATTCCCTTTTGAAAACGAGTCAAGGAGACTGTTGATACCTGAAGGCAATACAGGTTTATCAGTTTTGAGTTCAATTCGAAAACATGCTAGTTTCTAGCCTTTTGTTATTAAGGGCTTTCTGATTTAATTTATTTCGTTCTGTATGTCAAAATAATGTAATGTCTTGAGTGATCATGCTCATTCATATACCACACAAATCAGTGCTGCTTTCGACGTCGTTAGTCTCCTCTTGAAGGTTGATAGCTCTGTAATTAYATTTGTATACAACACTTGTATTCGAGTCGGTTTGGAAATTTCATWAATCAAATGCTGAGTTTTGATGAAAGCAATCAAGAAGATGACTTTCAGATTCTTTTTTCTGTCATTTTACACACAAGTTTGCTATTAGTAAGTGCACCATGCAAAGAAAACTTTAGTGTGATCTTGTTTATCTGTTCATTTAAACCGTCAAATCTCTCAAAATGCGCGAGGGAATTATACTTGACTATATCTTTAAAACTAAGGGAGGCAAAAACTGAAAAACTGATATGACATGAAAACACTACACAAACCCGACCTGAAAAAAGCGAGTTAGGTCCGAATTTTCGGACACGAAAATGAAAAATGGGTCGACACGAACACGGCTTGAAAAAAATGGGTTAGGTTCAGGTTGAAATTTTTGACACGAAAATGACATGAAAAATAAAAGTGTCCAACTTAAAAAATAATAGAAAATAAAGGAAAGCTAATAATAAATCGGTAAATCCCCAAAGTCTTAACTTTACTACCCATCTACTCTTATTCTTCTCCGCCGTTATCCACTCTTTCTCTTCTCCTTCATTCAGATTTCAGATCAATCCTTTTCTTTCTCTTCTATTTCTTCAAAATAATCCAAAAAAAACCTTTAAAAGTTGCAAAAAATTAGACAAATCGTTAGTAAGGGAGGTTGTTCAAATTCAAAAGTACTTTGTAAACTTGTGTTACTTTATTATTTATTATGGTATGTACTTAAGTACTTTGTATTACTAAGTATTACAAATGGTAGCTTAAAAAATCCAAGTTACAATAGGTGTATTCGGGTTCATATATTCGAGTTCATCGCACCTAATTTTTGGAATTATTTTCCGAAGATAAAAAAAATCAGGTAAAAAATGGGTCATAAGATCGACCCAGAAAAATTCAAGTCGGGTTAGGTTTAAAAAAATTTGACACGAAAAAAATCAAGTCGGGTTAGGATTGAGGTTTTTTGACACGAAAAATATTCGACACGAACCCGATACATTTGCCGCCCTTATTTAAAACACCGCTTTTTAACTGTTGGCTTGCCGTTAAATCTTCTGTCCAGTGGGACCACTCACAAATATAATTTAACTATCACCCTCAATTCCATATTAATATCTCACATTTACATTTCCCGCCAAAAAAACTCTTGATACTTTGATAACTTGTTCTTCTGGGTTTTGAGCTGCTTTGAAGCTTAATTGGATCTCAATTGTTCCCTGTTCATTCAGGCAGGGATAAGGTATGTTGCGTTAATTTTTTTTGCTTAATGAGAGTCTCCTGATTTTAAGAAAATCCGACATTAGAATTGACTAAAGAATTAGGGTTTTGATGTATATGGGTTTCCGGGCAGGTCTGTTATTTTTTTAAAAAATTTATAATTATTTGTATAAAGGTGTAAATCGTAAATAAAGAGTTTGGGTAATGACAAGAAATTTAAGTTTTTTGTTTGTATCTTGATTATTTAATTTTAAGTGTTTTGAGTTTTTTGAGTTATTGGGTGTCGATGTTAAGTGTCAGCAATACAGAGTAGTGTATTAATAGTATGGAAATTCTGGGCGAATAGTAATTGAAATGAAAGCTACTATACATACATTGAATTTTTATGACTGCAAAAATTGTAATTAGCATGTTGAACTCAAAGATACTGAAATCATTCAAAAAAGGGGATGACAGAATAGGAGTGGAAAGGAATTTACAGTGGCAGAGGAAGTTGAATGTGGGTATCAGATTGTTTTTGCTATGAGATGGTTCAGAGGTGATCAATGACTGACAGGGGGGCTGTACATGAAAAGCTATGCCCAAACCGTGCTGAAAATGTGCGGTTTGCAGGTCATTATGGGTTTTTGTGGGCTTGATTCTCTCATGTACTCTCTTCGTTCAAATGTTGTCTATACATTTCATTATTACGACATGAGAGATCTCTAAATTTTATCTTACTATTAGTCAAAATATAGTAATGTGGATTTTGTTTGATTTGTGTCAATGAGTACTACTAAATATATAATTTTTATAATTTTGGTAATGTATAGTTGAGATATAAAAACGGTGCATTGATATGGACGTGGTAATTGGAATGGGTAGAATTTAGAAACAGAGGGAGTATATTTTAATTGCCCTAATTTTCACTTTTGTGATGATTTTGAACCGGGTCAACGGTTGGGTTAGAATTTTCTTGGTTAATTAGTGAAAGGGGAAATAATGAAGGTATTCAATTGTTTCGCATTAACCCTATGTTTGGATTGAAAAAAAGGAGGAAGAGAATGGAGGGAAACAAAGTATCCTTCATTCGTGATATGAAATTAGGAAGAAATTAAGAGGGGGATAACCTTTTCACTCTTAGAATTTTGACAAACTGACATACTACTAGAAAATGTAAAAAATAAAATCGTAAGAATAACAGTTTTTTAGTGATAAAAGACAGGTGGGTAGAATATTTAGAAAGGAAGTATAATATAATAATATAATACTATTATAATAATATAAAGTAATGTATAATATATAAGAAAAATAAATGAAGTGAGCTCAATTAATCACTTTCTCATAGTGGATTGCTAACATGAACTAAGGGCATGTTTATATTAGCTTATTTTCAGTTCAGTTCAGTTCTTTACTCAATTTCTCTGTCTCATAAAATATTAATTCAGTCAGTTTAGTTCAGTTAGCTATCAATCAGGTTCATTCGAGTATTCAGTTAATATAAACGGACCTAAATGATTATTGAGAACGTCATCAAGATTCCTCCACCCTTATGATTGAGAGTCTTTAAAGTTCATCAGCTTCATAACTTTCTAATTGCTTCCTATTCCACCAATTATTTTCGAGTTCCTCACTTTGTGTTGAAATCTCCTGATCCCACCGTTCACTCTTCGCACCGATGCCCTTGAGATATCCGCTCCATGTCCAAAATTACAAAACGTTTTTCTTAACTTGCTTGCAATGTCCACAAATAACTTTTGACACGGATCCTTCATTTTCATTCATACATAGAGTGCGCAAAACATAATGAAGTGAGCTGATTGTATTATTTTTTTTCCATCTTTTTTTGGGCATGTGTTGTGCGATAGACAAGTCGCGAACAAGATTATGATATGAGGTAGGGCTAAGGTTTAGATGTATAACCAAATGTGCAACTAAGCCAGCATTTCAGGCTCTCGACATCCTGTCCATGAATAGAAAGCAAGTATAAAATTTTATAGGTATTAAATTTGAATTGGCTAAAGATAAACAGGATATGAAAGATTTCATAATTAAAGCTGTTATAGATCGAGAAATATAGAAAAAACTTGTGTTAAGTGTAATAATGTCCAAAAAGAAAATAATGTGTGCATGTTAGGATGTGGTTAATATGGTGT
This sequence comes from Bassia scoparia, assembly GCA_008642245.1. Lineage (NCBI taxonomy): Eukaryota > Viridiplantae > Streptophyta > Magnoliopsida > Caryophyllales > Amaranthaceae > Bassia > Bassia scoparia. The sequence continues at coordinate 7,008 of SNQN01013643.1, read as the reverse complement.
TGTGGAAGTGCGTCATATTAGTAGGAAGATATTCGGTGTGCTGCAACATCTAATTAATGCTTAAGGATAAAAAAGTTGCATCTGCGATGTTGATACTTAGTATTTGAAACACATGAAGAAGAGGGAGAATTAAACCAATGAAAAGAAAGAAAAGAAAAAAAAAACAAAGAAGAAAGAAATTAAAATGAGCAAAGAAGGGAATGTGGTGTTTGATCAGGAGCATCAGGTTCAGTTGCTTCATGGTGAAGCTGCTCTTCAGCGCGTTACACGTTAGAGCAACAGTTCGAATCTCATTTTGTTTTCTTCTTCCTTAGTTCTTTCGGTGTTATGTTTGTAGTAATTGGTTTCGTTCTATTATTAGTGATCTTCCGAATCGAACAACATACTATTATGTGCTAGCATAGTGTCTGTCCTCGTTTCAGTCGATGATGCCAAGATCAAAGTACGAACTTGTTATATGTTCAAACAAGAATGTTTTCTGTGTTTTTATTATAGGTGAAATTACTGTTCGGATGAGTTTAGCATCCTTTTTTGATTTGTATGACTACATATATTGGAAAGCGATATTTAGATTTTTGACGGTGGTGAATTAGATGAATATCGAATCGCATACTGAGATGTCACCAGAAGTAGAGCACTTGCGTTTTCTAGAGGGAGGTAGGAGGAGGGGCCCGCGAAGGGAGCGGCTTCACTTGTTTTCTGCAGAACTTTGGTAGTGAGGGTTCATTGTTCTGCAGATGAAGGTGTGAAGGAGTTTTCACACGATTCTCCCTTTATTTCGATTTTAAAGATCCACAGGTTCGCTCTGTTTTGTATCTTTCGCTCTATCGTAATTTTGTATGCCGCGGTTACATTAGTACTTTGTTGCTAGGCGTGTAGTTCGATGTTAGCCAAAGTTTGAATGACTTTACAAGAATTATAGACGGTTGTGATTATGATACAATTTGAAAGTATGACTTGTTATATATCTGGCTCAGTGCCATGGATTAGGCCGAGCTTATGATCCTGTTCAAGGAACACAGAATGTTCTCAAATCATGTGCCAAGGTTCCATCAATAAAGAGAGTAGTTCTCACATCTTCAATGGCAGCGGTTTTGTACAATGGCAGACCTTTAGGTCCGGAGGTGGTAATCGACGAAAGCTGGCATTCTGRTCCTGATTTCTGCAGGGCGATACAGGTGCTCATCATTTATCTCTTTGTTTATACGAGTATTACCCTTTTTAATGATGATTGATCAGTGGTTTTGCTTATCTCAAACTTTTCCGACTTTTTTTTAAATATGTAAGATATTCATGTTGTTTTTTTTTTTTGTGTCTTGTAGCATTGGTATGCTCTCTCCAAAACCATGGCCGAAGAAGCTGCTTGGAAATTTGTGAAAGAAAATAATATTGATATGGTGACAATGAATCCGACGGTTGTTATTGGACCATTGTTGCAACCAACACTCAACGCAAGTGCTGCTCAGATAGCGGCATTGCTCAATGGTATGCATYGTGTTTGATACTCCTTTGACTAAATACATTAAACACTTGAATTGTTTTTKTTCCTTTTTCAAACGTCTATGCTACTAATAAATGCGTTGATACTCATTATGGGACGATAATGGATGTTCTAATTGCTTTGTTGACATCGTGTTTATATTGCTTTTCATGTGTATGTTGTGTGGGTAGATGTACAATGCTGATGCCCAAATACTAAGATCGATTTAGCATGTTATATTGAGCTGATAAGCTTTGCTCTATATTGGATATATGCAGGGTCCGAAACATATCCTAATATGAGTTTCAGTTGGGTCCATGTCAAAGATGTTGCCAATGCACATATCTTGGCACTTGAGGTCCCTTCGGCGAATGGCAGGTATTGTATAGCTGAGTCTGTCGCCCATTTTTCAGAGGTTGTGAAGATATTGCAAGAGCTTTATCCTGATGCTGTACTCCCTGCAAAGTAAGCCCTTGCATACTTAATTTCCTTGTTCCTTTTAGGTGTTTTTGTCTTATGACAATTAGCTGCTATTGTTTCGATCTTTTCTGAGAAACCAAATTTCTTCAGATGTGCAGGAGATGGTCCTCTAGACCCGATACACCAGCTTTCTCAGGACAAAGCTCAAAGTTTGGGTGTCGAYTATATTCCTTTGAAAACAACTCTCAAGGAGACTGTTGATAGCCTGAGGGAAAAGGGGTTTATCACCGCTTGAGGTGCATTCAAGAACGATATGTGTTGCCTTTGTATTAAGGTTTTTCAGATTTGAGTAAATTCTGTATGTCAAAAATAATGTAATGTCAGAGTGATCATGCTCAGATAACACACAGGTCAGTGCGGCAGGCGCTGCTAGTATTGGACATTTTAGGTTCCTTCTCGAGGTTGATTGCTCTGTATCTACAGCCTGTATTATACTATAGCAGTAAATTATTTTTTGTATACAACACTTTGTAATTGGTCAGTTTTGAAATTTTCGTAAATCAAATGGCTTAGTTTGATGGGAGCAATCAACCAGCTGAGTTCAGATCTGTGGGTGGTCGCTGTCGATGGGTGAGGACAGCGGAGTTGGGGTCTTATTTAATAGGTTAATGCGATTTTCTGCTGCATCGCGGCTTAGACTCAATGGGGGCGGTAGTTCTGTCCAGGGTTTGAGGTGGGTTGGGGAGGAAGATTTTGTTTAATTGGCTTGGATGTTTAGATTGGTGAGTTTGGCGGTGTGTCTGTGTGAGGTGAATAGGACCTAGAGTGCGTACTCTTTTTTTTTTTTTTTTTTTTTTTTTAACTTGAACTCATGCAAAAATATAAAATAATAAAAAACTTCAGCTGTGATTTCTTTACTTTGCTTATGTGTTGTAATGCATCGCAGGTACTTCCTAGTGCTAATATTTGTATGTTTATTTGTGTGTTATATTACGATTTTATACTATTCAATTAAAAAGATTTATTTGGGCGGGACGTAGTTACCGACATCCATTTTCGATATAAGAGTGATGCTTGTTGTTAGAGACTGGAATAAAATCTCTACAAAACATGTAGTGAAAGTAAATGTTAAAAACCGAACACAAATTTATCGACTATCTCTTTATAAAACACAGCTTATTTAAACTGTACGAATCAGGTTTGATGGTATAAAATCCTTGGAGAACCCAATTTCTCACTCCATAATAATTATTATTATTACATTATTACCCATATTCGCATATATTATCAACATTTACATTTTCCCCAAAAACTCTTGATACGTTTGAATCTTGTTCCTTCTGGGTTTTGAGCTGCTTTGAAGTTATTGGATTCTCAATTCTCCTTTTTGCAATTCACAATAAGGTATGTTGGGTTATTTTCTTGCCTGTTAGATAAGTTGTACAGTCATCTAGTTATTTTTTATTAAAGTCCGAGATATAAGAAAAATTTAGAACACAAAATGGAGAGACGAGGATTAGGGTTTGGGGTGCTATATGATGTTGTCTTTCTATATGAAATTATTATTCTTTAAAATTGACAACAACATATCAAATAGCTGCAAGTGAAGGTTATTTGAGAGAATGGTTTATTATCTCGTAACGAAGATTTAGTTATAATGTGGTGGTTCGATGTTTAAGGTTGAAATAACAAAAAAGTGAAAACCACAGTATAATTGTAAGAGAACAGTAAAATTTTAATCGATTGATTACAACAACATCTTTTCATCTATATTTTTATCAAACAAAACCTGATTTATAAGATTGTCATATTTCATAGTTTGGTCCTTTTGATATATATTTGATTAATAGATCAAATAATTAATCAAATAGAACCCGGCAACCAATATATCAAATTTTATGTGTTCATTATTTTGTGGGTAGATTAATAAGGGACAACCCAAAGCTCCCTAATTCTATATTTAATTTTTTTGGTTTTTTTAGAAGGATTTATAAATGAGTTCATTGAGGCCGCCGGAAATATTTAGGTCGTTCTTTTTACATAAAAAATATATTTCTCTTAAAGCAAAACAGAAAGATGTTCTATAAAATAGAGCTCTTCTTCTCATTGGGGCGGTTGTTAGGTGTGTAAGAAAAAAAAAGATACAAAAGAGCTATAAAAGCTCTCAAAAATCCTGCTACAATTTCTCTCTGTAAACAGTCAAACAAGCAATATTCAAAATCGAAAAAAAGGGTTTCCTTTGTCCTGTTAAAAACTGGATCAGAGGGATGACGGATCGCGAAGGGGGGAATCATTCTTTTCGTGTAGGCTTAATGTTTTCTTCAGTTCATTGCGGAATACACTCACAACAATTAAGTTTAGGGGTGACGTTTTGTCTACGCTAACTTAACTCAAACAACTGACACCCCTAGGTCACCTTGCAGCAGCGGAACGGAATCAGCTGACTTAGTTATTTGCCATATAAACTTGTACTGAGATTTAGGTAATTCCATTCTCTATATCAATAAAGTATATTTGTTACACTCATTTTGGTCTTGTTTTCTGTTGACTTAAATTTTGTTTGAGGGCTAAATTTTTGCTACTTGGCTTTCGGTTTGGAACTTAATCTCTACATTTCATCTCCGTTTCAGCAAATCTACTCCTTCAAATTCATATCAGTAAAGAATTGTATTCTTTCTTAGTTATTGTTTTCTCTTTTTTCTGGGCGACGTTCCTCAAAAATTGATAAATCCAGTTATATGTGCATTTGTGTTTGCGATCCTATTCTTAAACTCATTGTTTATATAAGTGATCTCTTGTATTCTTTTACTAGTTTATGTATTATGTGAAGTTAGTCGTTTCTGTTTTTATCTTCAATTTCGTTATAGGCTTCGCCGACATAGCTTGCGTGGATCTTTTCCTTTCAATTCATAACCACTGCAAGATGTGTTGGGCGGAGGCATTCACAACACGCTACTATTTTTGTGCTCTATTGTGCTACTTTCTCACCTCAATATGACATCCTCACCCGTGATATCGGCTCAAGTCCAGTAAACGAACATCAGTCTGACATCTCTTCATCAAGATGGATCGGAACTCACAGGTTGGAACAATCGTGTGATCAACAAAAACGTTGTTGAGAGAAAATGTGACCTGAAAGCAACACTGGTTCTTCTCCTTCGACACCCAAAATGGTTTTCACGCCCTATTGAAAACTCTCAGATGATGTGGCCACTGGTCAATCCCGGTCCACGAAGCCAAAGCACGGCGCGAAGGCGGGAAAGAGAAACAAAATTGATTAGTAGAATTTTGTATGGTGCGTTTTAGAATCCTCGACTAAAGAATCTTTACTTAAGTGATCTTTGTCTCAAGGTTTCTTGATTATTATATTATGTGTGTTTTATTCTGTTCTTTGATTCTCAAATATCCTCATTATATAACTAACTCGGTATTTTAGATGCAAAAGGTTAACAAAAAAAACTTGAAAAATTCCGGGGGAAATTCATTTCGTTAAGGAGTTAGTGTGTAAGGAGAGAAAAAAGAACAAAAATAGTGAAAGTGTCTGATACAAGCAAAAAAAACCAAAGAACAAAAAATAGCTTTGTTGGCCATAGTCTCCTTATTATTCCTTTATTTTATCAGTTCTGCCCCCGCAAAGCAACTTGCGAGTGATAAAAATGATAACAAACACTATCAAAACCAGATGGAAGAGGAGACAACACAAAGCCGGTAGCCCCCACTCAACTTCGTTATTGTTGAAGCCTAGGGTGACACTCCAAAGGATTGATGACTTTTGTAGGGATGATCCCCTTGAAAAACTAATAATTATTCAGCTTTCTAAAAAGATAAAATTCAAAGAAGCCAGTTTGGGATGAGGGAGAGGGTAACTCCCTATACAAACAACACAATGACAAACACTACGATTGTGCGATCGTGATTTAATGTATTTGCACAATGCTGGAAACAACATGTTTTTGATATTTCTTCTTCCCCTTCGGCTCACACCATTGTGCGCTCACCTCAAAGCTATTCTTTTTTTTTGATTTGTATTACTCATACAGATCTGGCTTCAAGAGTCAATCAATAGCTTGGCGAGCAAATGGAGATAGATTCTTGGACAGTTCTATAGTACAGTGTCGTTATTTCCATTTTTTTGGGGGGGTTTTTTTGGTTTTTAAAAATTTTTTTTTTTTTTTATTTTTTTTAATTTCTTTTTTTATATTTTTTTTTCGTTTTTTTTTAATTTTATTTTGATGTCCTATAAGAAATAAGTTTAAGAATTTTTTTTTTTTTCCAAATATAAAAAGAGAAACCCAAAAATTTATTTTAACTAAAATCATGGACAAAAAGACAAAAAAAAAACCTAGAGAAGAAAAAAGTCAAAAAAAAGATAAATAGAGAAAAACACCCACAAAAAATAAAATACAAAAAGGGTGCGGGGAATGTATATTTTTAAAAATTTTTTTTTTTTTTTTAAAAAAAATAAAAAAGGGAAAAAGGGTTTTTTTTTTTTCTTTCTTTCAAAAAATTTAATTTCTTTTTTTTTTCCCCCCCCCCAAAGTTTTCTTTTTTTTTTTTAAAGGGTTTTTTTGGGGGGGGAAAGGGGTTTCTTTGGGCAAAAAAATTTTTTTTTTTTTTTTTTTTTTTTTTTTTTTTCTTTCCCCAAAAAGGGGAGGGACCTTCTTTTCAAAAAAACTTTAAAAAAAAAAAACCTTTGGGTTTTTAAAAGGGATTTTTTTTTGAATTTTTGGGAAAAAAAGGGAAATAAGAAAAAAAAAAAATTTTTGGGGCCGGGGCGGGGGGGGGGGCGGGTGGGCGCAAAAAAAAATGATATACAACATATTATGAAGAAAATATATAAAACAAAAAAGGGAAAAAGGTGGTGGGAATCCTGTTTTAAAAAATGTTATTTTTTTTTTTTTTCCATTTTGGGGAGTGTCGCACCCCCCCCCAACTATTTTGCTGTTTGTAAAGAAAGGGTTTGTGGTATTCCTGGGGAAAAAAAAAACCCCCTTTTTTGTGCTTGAAGATTGAAGAGTTTGTTTGTCTTTATGGGATGATAATGGGTATTGTTATTTATACATTATTTGCCAGTTGGATTAAAACCAATAGTGCTTTCAAGATGTTTT
>SNQN01013640.1:0-12692 GCA_008642245.1 Bassia scoparia | reverse complement strand
ATCTCAAAATATTTCTCAAGTGAATTTGTTTTGAGGATTCAGATATATAGAATAAAAAATTAATTTATTACTATTAAGGTTGAATTTAGGGGCTTAATTGGTCCGATTTTTCATGTTAGGGTTAGGATTTTATTACTTTCTCTTTTAAATAACTTGAATAGATATGACATATGGAAATTTGCATTTTGGCTTTAACAAAATTTCAAAATTATTATTTATTATAAGTATCGTATATGTGATAAGACTCATATCGACAGTTGAGTTGTTTATTTTTTGATTGGAAAAAATAATTATATGTTTTCTTTTATGCACCAATATAAAAAATTGTTTATGAATAACTATTATGCTTATGGTATTTAAAAACAGTCTTTAGGAATCATTTGTTATGCTAATTTTGAAGTTTAAAAATAATATTTTTTCTTTTAAATTATTTTTTTTCATTGATTGTCCTTTTAAATTTTGAAGAAATCTTAGTTGTTTTAAAATTAAAAAAAACAACAAAAAAAAAAACAAAATAAAAAAAAAAACCGGGTTTTAAAAATAATGCACACCCCAAACAACAGTCTTGGTTCAATTTTATTAATCTTAGTTTTAAATCACCCGTTATTTATTGAATTTTTTGAAAAAATTATTCTTGATGAGTACTTGAGAAGAAAAAAAAAATTCCAAAATTTATTATATTAATTTTTTTTTTAAAAAGTGATTGTTGGATGTCTTCTTGTTTTTTTAAAAACTAGGAGATTCTTAGGATTTTTCCAGTAAATAAAAAACTACATATTTATTAAATTTCATACTTTATAATGGGGTCGGGTTTATGAAGGAGGGAATTAAAAAAGACATGTTTTAGCTGACTTTTGAGCACCTTAAAATTAACTTAGTTATGCTTGTAATTTAATCAAGTTTAGTCTGTTGAATCAGTTTTACTATATGTTTAGGAGGAGTCGTAAGGCGATTTTGAATATAAAGTGGCTCACGCTCGTATCAAGGACGTACCACTTTACGTAATCTTGAATCATGTGATGCTTTGTTCCACATGTTTGTGAACCTTATCGGCTTCTTACCAGTTCTTTGTCGTGCCATGACTATTCCACTCCTGTGGTCATCTCGAATTTCTTGCCCTCATCTAAGGGCCTGATCATCATGCACATGATATTGATTTCTGATGGCCTCAATTACTCTTGAGCAAGCTTTAAAGCTTCTGATTACTGTGGATGCCCTTAATGCCAGGTCCTGTTTAAAACCAGATAAGGTAGGCCTGAACATAGGGGCCGTGAAGGCAACTTGTCCTCCACGATTCGAATGCCAAGAGATTCGCATTGAATCGCTTAATGTAACTGGACAGTTCCTTCATATCTTTCTTGTTTTAAACTCATAAAAATGCAACACTAGTTTTCTGTGACTTTTCCACATAAAATTGTTGCATAACAAAGTTCTAACATGTTAAATTGTTAAATCACCAGAAGATAATTCACTAAACCAGTTTGAGGAAATACCTTTAAGTGTGGTTGGAAAGAAACCGACACCAAGACACCTCGCAATCCAGGCTGCACGACCATCTAAGTGTTAAAGCACCATGTGATCTCGGGTCAGTCGTTCCACGAACGTCCGATCAATTGCACCTTTACTTCTTGTAGATCCTCGGTGTCCATATTTCCTTGCTAAATGGTCTATGGACGAGGGTCTGATGGTGTTGGACTCGGGTGTCTCCCCCTACTTCCCTTACTGACTCTGATCGAGTGCGCCTGTTGGCCATGAGATCTTGACGGTGTCGCCTGTGAGACCGATACAACCTCGTGCTAAACGATGAGTCGAGCATAAAGCGATCCGATCTCCTCGCAGGGAACTCGAGTGGGTCAACTCTTCGCCTTGGCTTTACGGTTGTTCATGATTGGTGTAGACACCTAAGTGTCTCCCCAAATGAGTAATCGATGATGAAACGATCATTTCGTGATCGTTTGTCTAAAAAAACGTAGTACTCGTAAAAGCTTTAGATATTGAATCAAGCTCAACCAGATGCCGAGGGTCAAATAAGAGGCAAAAGTATTATTTTTTATTCTTTTATTTATTTTCTATTTTTAAAAATAATCTATTTGTTTGGATTTTTCAAAATAATTATATTTTGTGATTTTCATGGACTTTTCACTTCATTGCATTCTTTCATTTCTGAGTTCACCAGTATTTTTAGATTATTTTCCGATTTTTTTCTATAATCTATGAATTTTACAAACTACAAAAAAAAATACGCGAAGAAATAACATAGAAAAAATAAGAAAATACTTAAAAATAACCCAAAATACTTGAATGTTCTAGAACCCTTCTAGAACCGATATTTCAAAGAGTGTCTAGTTCAATGCAAAATCCTAAAGAGAATTGAAAAATTTCGCCCCTATAATATAGAATACGTAGATACGTATTTACGCTCAGTTACTCCATTGAGGTAATATACGTCCGTGATCGCTATATGCTCAAATCGATGGCGAGATTTCAGAAATATTCAAGCGTATTACGCCCAACTGGCGTATATACCGTCCTCTAACGTATATGCGCTCCTTTTGAATGAATGCGTTTATTGGTTTTTGTGCCTATAATACACTCTTACGCCTCATTCGAGGATATACGACATACGTCGTAGCTTCGCATACTCCTTCCTCACTCAAACTCTCTCACCACTAAAAACACGAAATACAGTTATAATACGTCTTTTGAACCAATTCAAGGACAAAATCAAGGTATAACTCTATTTCAGTAACCAAAACTATTCGTTCCTTCTAAACTGATTAATAATAATTCGAGTCAAATACTAACAATAATGTGAAACCCACCTTTTATCCGTTCATGTAAATAGATAGTTTCACTTTCTGGTTGTTTCATTTTCATTAATTTTAATATCCTTCTCGATTTTATGTTCATTAATGTTGCTTGTCATTACTAACTGCTCTGAATTTTTTGTATAGCGATCTGTAAAGAGCACTTTCTTGCGTCAACACTAAAATATGTTATTGTTTTTAGCGGTCGATCAAAGCATCATATCATATTGATCATTTTCTAGACGATTGTTTGTTGCTGTTGGATGCCAAGACAAATGAAGGTGTGTATATTTGTATAGCACATTATATATAGTTTTTGATGCATTTCGTATAATCTTTAAAATAGAAGACTCGAAATCATGTGAACTCACATTAAAGGTCAAATTCAATTATGACAATCGGCTTCTAGGCACCGATTAATTTGATTAATTTCAAAGTGTACGATTTCAGATAGGTGTCCGTTTGTGCATAAAGAAATCCTTTTTGAAGTAATTTTGGATTAGAACGCAAATAAGGTGTTCAAAATTCTAAGATGTTGTGCATCATATGTGTTTAATGGAATCAATGAGACCGCAGTAGCAGACATCGCGGCGGGATGGAGTCAAAGATTCATCCGTTACCATCTCCAACTCACGAATGGTTATGGATCAGAAGTGGGGCCCATTGTTTGCACCATATGTGTCGTGCGCCGTGATTAACCTTTAAGGCACGGTGGCGATCCCTTACTGAACACTCCCAACGCCTCACGTGCCAGGTTGTGGCTCAAGCCCACAAAACACCACATCGATGTAGCGCAAGGCCCCCCCGGGGTTGCCTAACGGCCACAGTGGACTCAATACTGCCCTTCTCCTTTTCTATGATGGAAGCAGCATCCGTCGCGAGGGTGGAGCTAGCTGGCTGGTGGCATTCCCTCCTTTGGGTAGGAAGCGTTAACTTTCTTGGGGTATCCGATGGGTTCCTGAATGACGAATGAAAACAAAAAGGACATGAGTGGATACCTTACGGAGGCAAGCTGACTCCGAGCCTGACGCCTCTGCCATGCTGGTGCTGGGTTTGGCATAAGAGGGCTGTGGGTAACTCCCGCCTAGGCTTGTGTGGGGTGCTCCAAGCGTCTTGGTGAAGGAGAGGCCACATCTCCAGAGAGACTTGAGTTCTTGCGAATGACCAATGTCAACTTAGGCTGAGGATGGTGAGATAGGTAAGGCCAGCTAGTCCTGCCACCCGCAACTGGAGACTTGAATCTCGGAGCAAAGAGCAGCATCCCTGTGGGGATGGACTCCCTCCTCCCTTCTGCTGACAACGGCAGACTAACTTACAGCACTAACGCGTCTTACATGGCTTGCTTGTCTTCCACACAGTATGGCGACAATCTATCGCCTATTTCGAACTACCAAAGAGACGACTAAATAAACGAGCTTAGAATAATGACTGGGATAAAGCCGAACGTACGTGTCCGATCTTACCCCTTGAGAATGACACTTGTCTCCTCTAGCTAATTTTCAAACAATTCAATAGTGACTGGCCCGGGGTTGACCAAGGAAAGCCCTATGATGCCTAAGTCAGAAGGAGACTTCCAAGAATGCAGGTCAAGCAAGCTAGAATGCATCGCCTTTACTTGTGGTTTAGATTTATGATACATGGAATAGGCTCATAACTCTCTTTTTATAAAGCTGGTACAGTTTTACTTGCATTTCAAATTGGGATAGAATAAGTACTGTTATCATATATTTGGACAAAAGTACTCGAAATTGTCATAGTTGTAGAATCCTTTTGGTCATGTACTGTTATGACCTACTCTCCAGGTGTCGCATATGTGGCAAGGTGGCTCACATGTTTTCCTAATGATAGGTGGGGCCACATGGTGCCTACTAGGATAGTGGGACCCACTGGGATGTTACGTGGCGCCCATGTGAAGGTGGGATAGGACAAATCTTCAATTATATACAAGGAAGGGGAAAGTGTCATGGTACGGTGTAGTTATATGTTCCCGTAAACTCAAAAAATCTTTTCTTAAATATAGAATAGATATACTAAAAGAATAGTAAAAAAAATTTAACCCAATAATTAGTAAAAGTAGAAAAGGAAATATAATTAATATCATGAACATGTTAAAATTACTCAATTGTTTGAAATGCCCACCAAAGATGTATAATGAATATTTAATGCAATTGTCATATCACAATATCAATCTGATCACAATATAAGTTTTGTTATCAAATTGTTAACGAATATAAAATTCCATTGAACAAAAATTGATTCAAATTATCTTTATTAAACCAAAGGTCATGTCAATGTAAGTTTAGTATTTATAGAGTACTAAAGAAGGAAAAGATATAATCATTGTCAACATTGCTTTAACCAGCTAGTTAGTTCTAATAATAGTGAAAGGAAGAGAAGGAAATTGAAAAGACATAAAAAAAAGGATACAGGAAGGAGACAAAAGGGATAAAGTAGTTTAAGTTGCTGCATGAGTAGCATTCACTGATGGAAATTTCCTTTTGAAATTCTATTCGGATATTGTCGGTCGTACCCATATTTTTTGCCAAAGTTTAGAAAGAAATACCCACTTTTTGTATAATGAAATACTCCCCTACATTTTTGACAAAGTTGAAAATCATCCACCTTTGCTTATTACAGCCAAAAAAAATGCCATTTTTCGTGTGGGCGCCATGCTAGCTACTTTCCCTTAATCCTTTATCCTACAAAACCATCACCTTACCCATATAACCTCCTCCAAGTATAATCAACTCTACCTTTTTAAACTTTCAAACCACATCTTCTTTCCTCTTGACTTCCTTTAACTGAATATTTTCTTCTTCCTCTTCCTTATAAAATAACATAATAATGATCAAAATTAAACTTCATCATCCTCAAAATCATCACAAATTGTCTCTATATAGTCATATATTCCGACATAATTAGCAAAATAGAAAATCTGCAAGTTACTCCTCCCAGATTTGAGTGAAGGAATGATGTGGTGGGTTTTGAACAAGCAAAGGGAGTTGTCTAGCAAAGGATAGGTAGGGGTAAAGAGGATTGATTAATGGGATGAGGGTTGTACTTCAGAGGTACGTGTGATAGTGGTTGCGTGGTTGTGTGGTCGGGACTATAGTGGTGCGATAAATGAGGAAGGAGATAGGAAAGGAAAGGAAGTCAGTTATGATCAAAGAGAAGAGAGTGAGAGAGCACAAGGAGTAATAAAAAACGGTAACATGTAATTGTAGAGAATATGGGGTTAATTCCAGCTCTTCTGTCTTAGTTTTTCAATAACATTTCATTGTTTTTTCAATTGATATTGCATTATTTTGAATAGCTTTAAAGAGTAATTGGAGTTTATCGCGTATCCCAGATGCAGTATAGCTCGGGCAGTTAAAACTTAAGATAGTGATTTCACATCCCTTAATCCAATTTTCCACAGCAAATCCGAAGGAAGTCACGAGAGTAGCGTTATTTTAGTTAATCATTTAATTATGAAATTATTCTTTTAAGATTTTGTATAATCTATAATTAATTATTCATGTCGGTTACCATTAAAATCAGAAAGAGCAGTTAGCAATCAGTTATTTTCAATATTGCTTATATATTTTGCTATTTAACTCTAAGCATTACCTCTTCTGGTGGTTGAAAACTACTTTCTTTAATCTTATTTTTCTCCAAGAACGTTCATTGTTTTTTCATATATTGATGATTGTATATTATGAATAGTTGTAAGGGTGATCATGGGAGTTCATTTCATATCGTAAGTGAGACATAGTCGGGGCAATTAAAACTTTAAGAACAGGTGATTATGTCCTTAATCTCAATTTTCATAACAAACAATCATAGAAGGGAATCACGAAAGGTCGGGTTATTTAATTATTATGAAATATTTTATATTTTCGTAACTAATCAATATAAAATAAGTCATATTATTACTATAAAAATCAGAAAAAACAGTTACAATGCAGTTATTTCCTAATATCATCGTTCATATTATTTTTATTAACTCTTAAAGCGTTTACTTCTGGTGGTGGAAACAACTTCTTTTTCTTATTTCTCTGAGAACGTCTCCATTGTTTTCATATGATTTACATATTCTGCTAGGTAGTTTAAGGGTTAACCCGTGGAAGTTTCATTCCTATATCTAAGTGCAGTCATATGGCGAGATTCAAACTTTAAAGGAAAACAGGATTTAGGTCCGTAATTGATTTAATAGAACAAATTATGAAGGGAATACGGAAGAGTGTGCGGTTATTTAAGATATTATTTAATAGTTTCGTAATTAACTCAATAATTAATTGATCAATTTCGGTTTAAATTATCAATCAAGAAACATAGTTACATTGCCAGTAATTACTGATACTAAGCCTATATATCATTGCTATTGACTCTTTAAAGAAGACTTCTTTAGAGGTGAAAACTGTTTCTTCTTCTCTAATTTTTCTCCCAAATATGTTTTCACGCTTATTGCTAATTCTGATAGTTTTTAGGTTAATCTTGAGAGTTCATTGACTCTATCCAGAGTGCAGTCAGAGTGGGGGGCACATTATAACTAAGAAAGTGATCAGTCCTTAACTTCAATTTGCTATACAACAAATCAATGAAGGAAATCACGAAGAGGTCGGGCTTATTAGAATATGAAATTATTTTAATATTTAGTAATTCATCAACAATTAATGAATCATTTCGTTACCGTTTTATTTAGAAAGGCAGTTAATGCAAGTTATTTTCCTGATAAGATGCCATATATTTTGCTATGAAACTCTTAAAGCGTTATTCTAGTGGTGAAAACTACTTCTTCCTCTTTTGTGTGTTTCCCAAAAAAAAGTTTCAAGGATAGGATTCAGTCCATTTAATCTCATCTTTCCTAACAAAAAATCATGAAGGGAATCACAAGAGGTACGGTTATTAGTTAATTATTAGGACTTATGAAATGTATTCTTTTAATATTTTTAATTAAAGTAATATTAATAATTAAATCATGTGGTTACATAAATAGGTAATATATGTTACAATATGCATATTTTCTAATATAAGCACCTATATATTATTTGCTTAGTGTCTAAATGCGTTACTTCATTTTGGTGTGTGAAAAAACTTCTTTTTTTTCTTAATTTTCTACGAGATTATTTTCATATTGATTTCTTGTATTCTTAAATATTGTAGAGGGTAATCCTGAAAGTTTCATTCCATACTCAGTGCAATCATAGTCGTATGGCAAATTGAAATCTTAACACATTGATCAAGTCCATAATCCATTTAAAGAGAAACAAATCAGAGGGAATCACGAAGAGTCCGATTATTTAAGTTAATTATGAATTTATATTAATAGTTTGTAATATCAATAATGTATAATCATTTTCAGTTACCTTAAATCAGAAAGATAGTCAATGCCAATTATTTTTCCTTATATTATAGCCTATAAATCATTTTGCTATTGACTCTTAAACGTTACTTCTTCGGTGGTGAAACTTACTTCTTTTCTTCTTATTTTTCTCCAAAAATGTTCATTGTTTTTTTTCAGATTGATGTTGCATAATGAGAATAGTTGTCAGGATAATCTGGAGATGTTCCCTATATCCCAAGTCATTAAGGGGGCATTTAAAAACTTAAGAAGGCATTCACATACTTATGCTACAATTTTCCTAACAACAAAAACATAAAGGGGATCTAAGAAAGAGGTCGCATTTTTTAAGTATTATTGAATTACTTTTAGATATTTTTTAAATAATCAATAATTAAATTAATTATGTACCCATAATAAGAAAAGTAGTTACACTCCAGTTTAGTTTCCTGATATAAGTGCTTAGATATAATGTTGCTGATAGACTATTAAAGAGGTTACTTCTTGTAGAGGTGAAAATGTTCTTCTTTTTTTATTTTCTCCAAAACGTTCATTGTTTTCAGATTGACACTTGCTATTTCTTAATAAGTTTTATAGTTTCATCTAGGAGTTTTATTCTATAACCAAGATACAGTCATGTGGGCGGCAATTAAAACATTAAGAATACGTGATCACGGTCCCATAATCTTAATTTTCATAACACAATCATGAAGGGATCACGAAGTGCCGTTATCTAAGTTAACTATAAATTATCTTTTTAATATTTTCATAACAATTATAATAATCATGAATCTATTTTGGTTACCGTTAATCAAAAGGCATGCAATTGCCAGTTACTTCCTGATAATGCCCAATATCCATTTTGCTAGTTGGACTCTAAGCTTACTTTCTTCTGGGTGAGTATAACTTCCTCTTTCTATTTTCTCCGAAAAATGTTTAGTTTTTTTAAGATTGATTATCGCATATTTGTTAAAATAGTTTTAGGTAATCATTGGGGTTTCATTGCCTATATCCCAAGTGTAGACTAAGTGGGGGATATAAAGTTTAAGCACATGTGATTCACTCCTTGCAATCTCAATTTCCAAACAAATCATGGAAGGATTGACGAAGTTCACTGTTATTAGTTAATATTTAATTCTGAAGATTATTTACTATTTCGTAATTAATCAAAATTATTATCATTGTGTTAGACCAATTAATTAAAAAAGGAGTTACAATGCCAGTTATTTCTAAATATATGGCTATATATCATTTTGCTATTGACTCTAAAGGGTATCTTCTTCTAGTAGTGAAAAACTACTTCCTCTTCTTATTAATTATTCCAAAAAATCATTGTTTTTAGATTGATATTCCCATTTACTGAAAAGTTTTAAGGGTTAATCTTAAGTGTGTCATTGCTCCCCAGTGCGTCATATGGGGCAATTAAAACTTTTAAAGATAATGATTCTACTCCTTTAATCTAATTTTCCTTGACACGAAATCAATGAAGGAGAATCACGAAGAGCCGGTCGCGGGTATTTAATGTTAATTTATAAATTATGTTTTTAATATTTGTAATTAAGCCATCAATATAATACATGCTCGCGGTCCATTGACATCAGAACAGGCAATTACCATTCAAATATTTTTACAATATAAGTATATATACTGATTTTGCTATTGCTCTAAAGCCTTACTTTCTGGTGGTAAAACTGCTTCTTCTTCTTTCTATTTCTCAAAAACGTTATGTTTTTTTAGATTCATGTTGACTATTTCTGATAGTTTAAGGTTACCTGAATTTCATTCCTCGATCCAATGCAGTCATTATGGGGCCTTAATACTTAAAGACTTGATTTCCGTTCCCTTAATCTCAATTTTCCTAGCAGCCATCATGAAGGAATCACCGAGCGAGGTCGCGCTTATGTAAGTTAATTTATGAAATTATCTTTAATATTTTCAGTTACTTAATCCAATAAATTAATTACTCATGTGTTAGCCATTAAATCTGAAAAATCCCAATACGATTGTCCAAATCTTTTTCTGATATAATGCCTATATCATGATTTGCTACTGACTTGACTCTTAAAGCCTTACTTCTTCTGGTTGTGAAAACTGCTTCTTCTTCTTTCTTATTKTTCTCCAAAAACGTTCATTGTTTTTTTAGATTGATGTTGCATATTTCTGAATAGTTTTAAGGGTTAATCTTGGGAGTTTCATTCCTATATCCCAAGTGCAGTCATAGTGGGGGCAATTAATACTTTAAGGACAGTGATTTCACGTCCCTTAATCTCAATTTTCCTAGCAGCAAATCATGAAGAGAATCACRAAGAGGTCGCGCTTATGTAAGTTAATTATGAAATTATCTTTTAATATTTTTGTTRWTAATSAATAATTAATTATTCATGTCGATTACCATTAAATCAGAAAAGGYAATTACATTGCCAAATATTTTTCTGATGTAATGCCTATATATGATTTTGCTACTGACTCGTAAAGCCTTACTTCTTCTKGTTGTGAAAACTGCTTCTTCTTYTTTCTTATTTTTCTCCAAAAACATTCATTGTTTTTTTAGATTGATGTTGCATATTTCTGAATAGTTTTAAGGGTTAATCCTGGGAGTTTCGTTCCTATATCCCAAGTGCAGTCATAGTGGGGGCAATTAATACTTTAAGGACAGTGATTTCACGTCCCTTAATCTCAATTTTCCTAGCAACTAATCATGAAGGGAATCACGAAGAGGTCGCGCTTATGTAAGTTAATTATGAAATTATCTTTTAATATTTTCGTTATTAATCAATAATTAATTATTCATGTCGGTTACCAWTAAATCAGAAAAGGCAGTTACAATGCTAGTTATTTTCCCATTATATTTCCTACATATCATTTTGCAATTAACTCTTAAAGCGTTACTTCTTCTGGTGGTGAAAACTGCTTTTTCTTCTTCTTTCTTATTATTCTCCAAAAACCTTCATTGTTTTTTGGGAAATTCCCAATGGTACACACKAATTTTTGCAAAATTCCAATGGTAGACATTAGAGTTTTAAAATCCCACATATAGACATGAGTTTAAGGTATATGTGTCAAACTCAATCAAAATCCACCACGACCACGCTCAAACTTCCTCCCCAGTTGGTGGGGTGGCTGGGGTTGGACGGTTGAGTAGTTGTRGTGGCCGGAGAGGTACGATTGAGTGGTTKTGGTGGGTGTGGCGACTTGTGGAAGTGGTTTTGGTCGGTGTGGCGATTTGAGACAGTGGTAAGGTGGTTGTCGTTAGGGAGGCGTAGAGGGAGGTGGTTGTGGTTGGGGAGGCATAAAGGGAGGTGGTTGTGGCTGGGAAGGGCCATTTGAGGGCGGTCGGGGTGGTTTTGGTAGATTTTCACATATATACACTAAACTCATGTCTATATATGAKATTTTTAAACTCTTATGTCTACCACTTGGATTTCACAAAAATTCGTGAGTACCATTGGAAATTTCCCTAAAAATAAGGAAGTGACTCAAGTTGATGACCTAAGTTAGTGAAATATGAGTTAAAAGAAGGAGGTGAAGAGCTGTCTCTTATACACATCTAGATGTGTATAAGAGACAGAGTCAACACAATCTTTCAATATATAAATAAAAGATGCCAAAAAAACAATTTCACAACTCATTCAACATATAATTAAAAAAAATTGATTAAAAAACAAAATCAATTATGAACAAATTAATGCATAACTAACACAAATTACAAAATTATTCTTCACAATGCAAAACTTTACAAATAAAATCTCAAGAAAGCTCAAAAATGGGGGAAAGAACTTCTTCATGTTCTTGGTTTCTTCAACTTTTCAACTAACACAATTTCTCATATTTCATCRGGTAATGTATATTGTTATTTAAAAAAAATACAATTGTTTAATATTATCATGAATGATTTGCAATGTTCTTGCCACTTTTCAATCAAATTGTACATCTATAAGCACACATCACATGCACAAAGAGACTGATATCCTCTAATGAAGCTTTGATAATCGGGTAACATTTATGTAATATTGAACAATTTTAATWTTCTTGGAGAATCATGTGACAATCAATAAAACTGAAGGAATGCCTAGCCATATGTCTAGCAAGACCAAAAGTATGTCTATGTTCATGTAAAAATGTATCCAAAGAATAGATAGTTTGATATCATTTGGTACATATGAAACTAGCGTATCCAAAGAATAGCAAGAGTAACAAATGAATATAGTAAACAATTGGAAAATAGAAAGAAAACAAGTACTAGCTTGGAGTGACCGATTCKATSCTTTGTGTTTTCCGTAGGAGATAAATCAAAACTCTCACTCTCACCGCCGTCTACTCAACTGCACCAGCTTCAGTCACTCCATCCAACTTCCTCTCAACTTCATTCACCACTACCATMAACACCACAAGTAAGCYACCTACAATCTCGGGTAACCACAGTCCGYTCAAAAACTCCAGTAAACAACCAAGCACCACCACACCCTTCATCAATGTGGCATCTGATGTTCAAGCCGAACATGTCAAGCTACTCTACAATGTTAGATCTAGTCCCCGTAAAAGACATACCAGTAGTCCCTATT
>SNQN01013638.1:0-12695 GCA_008642245.1 Bassia scoparia | reverse complement strand
TGATGTAGGGTTTTGTGCTTAAGTGTTTTCTCTAAAAAATAAACTCCAACTTTGATACGTGAGAGAGATACGTGCAATATAGACAAGTGTAGATATATATAGGCTTTTTGWCGCATAACCCTAGTTTCCACAAATCACACAAACTTGATCTACAAGCCACTATATATGTGATTTATGGAAAGTATTTATCTTATTCGGTTTATCCAAGAATAAAATCGAATAAGATAAATAGCCCTAGTTTTAAGGTATTCAAAATATATACATTTATTTTATCCAACTGCTTAGAGTATTTTATAAAACAAATCATTGAAGAGATATTTTACGAAAATCATTTTAGAACAAGCAGCTAAGATATTCCAAGTAGTGAACCTGGTTCCCCTACTTTGAGTATGTTATGTATTCTATTCCAAGCTTCGTACTAGAATTCACAACATAACTCTTTTCACTTATAAACACTTATAATACCCAAACATACAAAACATACTACGGAGCACATTACATGAAAATTCTAGTGATACAATAAAGTACAATTTCTTMTTTTCATCTAATCTTCAAGACTTGAACCATCCTGGAATACTTCAATCAGGAGCAATGCATCTTTCTTCGAATGTCTTCGAGAAGTCCTTCATGTTYTAAGTCTTGGAATCAAACTTAGCTATTGCACATGTAACAAAGTTAATGCACAATAACAAGTATAAGTTTGTTTTACAGCATAGTTGTCTATGAAACAGTTCCTACTGGTTCCTCGCCAGTACATGGAACTTTGCATATCTAACTGTTCCCTGCATAAAGACAAGTTAGTTCAATAGATAAGACATATGAGTAATATCTTGTCTTAGGGAAACATCATTCAAATAATAGTTGGTTCCCACCAACTATAGTCACAATTCAAAGTCTTGAGCCCAAMTCGCATCCACCCCCCAAAGSCCACTTTCTGATTTCATCTTCCCAAGCCCACCATCTCATTTCACTTTAACATTAACCCTCTCCCTCAAAAATTTGTCGCACATTTTGTACAAAACCACATACCTCTAATCTACCTCAGCTCCTTCTTCAATGTCATGCCTCTAAGCTCCATGAAGCTCAGAGACTTGTAGTCGAGAGCTGTTCATCGCGGGCACTGTGTAGGGCTAAACTAGATTGGTATGGTGCAAAGGTCTAGCCTTTCCACTTCCTATATTGAATATCGCAATGTGGGAATTATAGTGTGATCAAACTCATGAAGAGTATTGATGACCTAAAATTATTGACAACTCAACAAAAAGTTTGATTTACAGTGAGATATTTTTGTTTGGTCCAGAAGAAACTGAGCGAAATGCATGTGATTAAGCTATTAATGATTACTAATTCCTTTAAGAATTGAAACAATGATATTTATAAATTATCGGTTGCCATAATTATGATCAATATTTGATCGTAAAGTTATTATTATGTCTTTATTCGAATGACAGCGAAGGGCATAAAGTTAATAATTCAGGCAAGTTGAAACAAAAATTTCATTAAGACAATCACGAGTGCACTATTCTTATGAATTAAATAAATAAAGGAATTCTATAATGGTAAGACCCCAGTTTTTACTTTTTCTACATGTGTAAGCTTTTTGAAAAAAAATGTAACGGTTAGACCAGTTTTACTTTTTTTACAATTAAGCTTTTTGAAAAAAAAAAATTTGTGCACGAAAATTCTATATGGTTAGACCCATTTTTAAATAACTCCAAAAATTTTTCAAAATCTTACCATGTGAAAGTAGGATTGTAAAACTGGGTGAGCGCGAAATAGAATTTCCCTAAAAATAAATGAAGACAACTTACTTGTTCACAAGTGCGATACAGTCGATCTTGAAGAATCTCAATCTAATATGGGAGGATCAAACCTATGAGAAAGGGTATTATTTACTATTCGAGTGTAAAGTCGGCTCACAAACATTGGATTTGCTACTTTAGAAGATTTCTTAGCTATGCGGAGCTATCTAGTGGGAGAAAAATACCCACTGCCCTCCTTTTTTCCCTTAACCATGGGTTTTGTCCCACATTAGGTTTCCTGTAAGGTTTTTAACAAGTGCAGGGCATTCGACAAGCGTATACGAAGGTGTTGTACTCTTTTTCCTTATAGGTGTTTGTCCCAAGGGTTTTTCTTATTAAGGTTTTATGAGGCACACACTTGACAATATAGCACATCTCAGATGGAGGAGAGTGTTATTATATTGATATTGATAAATGTAGTACACCTAAAAATGTTCTCCCCAAAAGAGTAATAGTGTTGGATAAACATACCGCGTTCCGGATTGTTCCGACTCTAGAAAAGATGCTATTGACTCACAAAAGTTGGAAATCGGTAGGTCGTACTCGAAATATTGAGCAATAGGACAATAAAGGGCAAAAAACATTTTTTTATTTATTTTAATTATTTTCTATTTTAGGTTTCTTTTCTATTTTAGGGATTTTTTAAAATAAATTTATATTGGTGATCTTCTAATTTTTAGATTATTTTTCTGATTTTTTACATTTGTCTGAGGCTCCGCAGTATTTTTAGATTCTTTTTTCTATTTTTCACATTTTTCTATGATTTTTATAAGTTTTTATATGCGAAAATACCAAAAAATACAAAATACACAAAAAAATTACTCCGGAAATTACGTGAACCTTCTAGAAAACTCTAGAACTCCTTGCTTGGAGAGCAAGGGTCTAGGTGCGTCGAATCAAGGCAATCACGAAAACAAATCGGAGGAAATCATGATAATATATTTCGAATGTCTTGGGAAACAAGGTAATATTTACGCAGAGGCTTGCGTATATACGCAAGAGGCCTGCGTATATACGCAGCCCCCTGCGTATATACGCAGATTCCCTGCGTATATCGCAGGCGTTTTTCCCTCGTTTTTCTCCCTCGTGCCTTATAAATACGTGCCTGCCTTGCTCATTCCAAACACACACATTTTTCAACACACACAGTCTATTTCTCTCTCTTCCCGCTCTACTTGCGTATTCTTTTCTCTATATTCATAACTCTCTCTAACTCTATTAATTCGGTTCTTGAGTTCGAAGCATCGATTGTTTCGATTTCAACAAGCAATAACAAGGGAGTTTAATTTTGAGGATACTCCGTCCGACTGAAACATCACTCTTTTTCTCAAACCTAATTAATAACATTACAAGTTTCAACTAATTAACAAAAATAGATAGAACATTATGTCAATCGTTCCATGTAAATATGTAGATTGTTCATTAATGTTTTTCAATGTTTTTTCATGTGTTCGTTGCTGTTTTTTATTCATTGTACAATTATTATTATCGCTGTCAATTACTAACGATTTTGTTATTGTATAGCATTCAAAGGCGGAAGTTCATTCGCTCGTTTTCTTATTACGAGACTAAGCATTGTTTTATGTTTGTATCGTGTTATAATGCAGCGGCTCAGGCAGAACGAATTACATTTCGGCGGTCGTTTCTTTTATTACGACTAAGGACCTTTTTGGTTTGCAGATTCAGGGGTAAATGGGTTTGTATATATATTTGAATTTTATACGCTCACATGTTCATGGTGGTATCATTTGTATATATTTGGCTAAATAAGACAGGAATAATTATAGTGAATCACTATTTAAATCAGAGTTAATTATGTACAACGCGGTTTTAAGGCACAGTTTTTTATATATTTAGATTAATGCAAAGGGTCAAATTTTCTAGGTTGGATAGTCTCTTGAAAGAATAGAAACATAACTTTCGTAGAATTTCTTTAGGGTTAGTACAATTATCTGAAGTGCTAAAAATGTATAGTTATATGTGTCAGACATTGTCGATATCCGTAGATGAATGGGAATTGCAATGAGACCGGTAGAGGCCAGTACTTGCGAGCGAATTGGGTGCTACAGAGATCTGATTCGTACCATGTCCCCGAACCACGAACTGGTACTGGATCAGAACGTCGGGCTAAGTTTTTTGGCAATGCCGAATGTACGTTTCGGCGTCCGTGAATAACCTTTAATAGGCACGTGGCGGCTCCCCTTACTCGACAACACTACCGACCCAACGTCTGAGTTTCACGTGACGGGTTCCGTGGCTCAAGCCACGCAAAGCACCTCGATTAGTACCAAGCGCCGCGCCGTCGATATGCGAGGCGGGCCCACGTCCTACAACAAATAATTAGTGAATGTCCATTATATACTTTAAGTAATCATTTCTGGAGTATTTTCTAATTGTATAAGGTTAATTTTCTCTTAAAGAACTGCCATATCTCCTCACCAAAGAGTATGTCTCATCATCTCTCCGTCTACCTCATGTTCATCTCTGGCTCGATTCCCTCTCTCATTTCTCTCCTTCTTCTTTCTCTTCTCCCTCTTCTCTCTCTCTCTCTAGTTTTACTCACTAGGTTTTCTCACTGGATCCTCCCGTTGCTTGTGATGAATGAAAACTTGTACAGAAGGGGAATAGAGCGAGAAGAATAAGCAGTTGGCTAAGCATTCAAGCAACATCGAGCAAATCTAACAAAAGTAGATCTTCTAAAAAATCACACAGACTAAAACTGGGTAACGAGATGTTAAGTTAAGGAGCAGACTGTGGGTGCCTGAGCCGGATACTACAGATTGGTCGTCTCAGATTTGATGTCTGTACGTTCTACCGTGCTATGAGGATGTTCTGGGATCCTCTATCAGTTCTCATTGAAGAGTATGGAGCAACATAATCAGCTGATTGCAATTTTTGAAGTTTATGGAGGTGATAACAGTATCTGTGGGAACTGAATATACAAGATGGCTATATGAGCCTTGTATCAGTGCATATCACTAGGCTCTTCTGCTACAGTTGGACGTCTTCTCAATCCATTGTGTGGAAGTAGGTGATGATGCATTATACCTAGTAATCCTCTTAAATTTCGTGGAGAGGTAACAGGGAGTAATATCCAATGAATTAGTAATTTGTCCGCAAAATTCCAAAAAAGGGCTCGGTGGAAGATGGATTTCACCTGCTATCCTAAACCTAAACCTACAATTTTTTGAGTGTATGATATTGTGCTGAATTGGAATTTTGGAACACAATGTCGTGGTTGCGTTTGTGATTTGGTTGGCTTAAACCTCATTTTCAGTTCTCACGAGGGTTTCAAGAGGATTTGGGTAAATTTGGTATTACTATCATTACTCTGGGTAGGGAATGGGTGGTATTGTGTTGCGATTTTAAGGATAAGATGTTGAGTTCCTTTAAGTTACTTGAATGTGAACAAACCAATTACAAGAAACAGGATGTAATGTATGAATGTAGTTGGTTCTTGGGACCAGCTAGTTTGGATACTTGTTTCCTTAGACAAGTATAATATTTAATGTGAATGCTTTGAAACTAACTTGTTTGTTACTGGAATAGGCTGATTACATAAAGCTCATTCACTGGGCAGAACCAATACGAGCTGTTCCTTGACTGTTAGCTGAAAAAACATTCAATATCTTTTGTTGCATGTTAACATTGTATTATGTGCAGTAATTAGATCCGATTCCAATCCAAGACTTGAAGTGTGAATCCTTTGAAGACATTCGAAGAAGAAAGCTATGTTCAAAGATTGAAGTAGTTGAAGGAAGATTCTAGTTCGAAGATTACATGAAGATTCGAAGAATTTGTATTTAGAGTTTAAATTAGGATTTTCAGTAATATGCTCTGTAGTATGATTAAATGGAAATGAAACTAAGTGCTTAAGTGTTTTGACGTATGTTGTGAATTCTGGTAGCAAAGCTTGAACAAAATTCTACACACTCAAGGACAAGGTGGACAGTTGAGTTCTTGAATGGATGTTGGCTGCGGTTTTGAAAAAGGTTTTTCCTAAAATATTTAAAGGATATTTTGAAAGTTATTTGCAGCTGGAATTATAGATGGATATGTGTATATTGCTTAAAACTTGGATATTATCTTTGTTCGATCAAATCTTAGGATAAAGACGAAAGATAAATACTTTCATAAAACTAATCTTGCCTTGTTTGCAAAATAGATTTTGGAAATAGGGTTAAGTCAATATACATATAAATATACGTCTATACTCCAATATTCCACACTCTCTCCAGGATTAAAAGAGAAATATTTTGAGAGAAAAACCAGAAAGCAAAGTCCATTATCATTGAGTCATACACGAGGCATAAGTCGAGCTAAAACATTCTCTACTTAGCTTTTAAAAGAAGTAGTTCATAAGAGAAAGATTGTCTTGTAAGGATTCAACAGAGGGGTTGAAAGCCTGGAGAGTGTTTGTGAGTTCAAACCAAAGTTGGACTTCGAGGTGTAGTCGAGTGCACATTCAGAGTTGAGATAGGGTGTGCTGGTTCCCGGAGTAGGGAAACAGTAGAGTGAGCAAATCTTTGTTTTCAGAGTTGATTAATAAAAGAGCTTAGGGTAGGAGGACGTAGCCAGAGTTGGTGAACCTCGTTAAATCTATGTGTTCTTTATTGCTTTATTTACATTCCGCTGCGTATAAGGAACCAGCCATCTGGTTCTCATTAAAGTAAAAGCAAAAAGAAAAATTGGTCATAGTCAGTCAATCATACTCAATTCACCCCCCGCCCCCCCTCTTGAGTATTTCAGAACTTCAAAGAAGGTAAACAAAAGCTATTGTAGGCCATTTTGTCTTATGATAGGAAAACTTTGTTGTCAAGGCTTGGTCTCCTGATATGGATTTACTAGAGGAAGGATTTTCAAAACTGTCCTATTTGGAATAATACTGGCATAATCATTAAATGTCAAATAATGGGGTTTTGCATGTTTTGCTTAGTTGGTTGCGGAAGTTGGGGTCCTTTTACAGCTTCATCCCCACACTGTGAATAAGACTAGACTCAAATGCCAGAATGTTGGTTGAGGTGAAAGTTGATCAACAATTCCCGRATGAAATTGAATTTATCAATGAAAAGGATGTTGTGATACAACCTGTGCACTATGAGTGGAAGCCTCAAACGTATGAGAAGTGTAAGAAAATTGGTCATACATTTGGGGATTGCAGATCTAAAGTGAAAAAGGTTTGGCAGTCTAAAAATGTGCAAGGGGTGAAGAAGCCTGAGCCTATTGTGGTTCGTTCTGCACTTCCTGATCCTCCCGTGTCTGTGTTAGATGATGATGGTTTCCAATTGGTTACTACTAAAACCAAGACTCCTATTCAGGATGTTCTTGCTCCCACACCTATCATTAATATATTTCTGACTTTGAATTCCACAAACAAGTCTACTRGTAGGTTTGATGATGCAATTGGGCCTGATGTTGGGAAGGGGTTGGTTACCCCTACTCCCAATGGATAATGTGTTCTTTTGGAATGTTAAGGGACTTAACAAGCTTGACAAGCAACATTTGGTGAAACAGGCTATTACTCAGTATAATGTCAAGTTTGTTTGTCTCCTGGAGACTAAGGTTAGGGCATCTAGTTTTGGTGCTCTATACCTCAATATTTGTCCAGGATGGTGCATTACTAGTAACATTCCATGGAGTGGTAGGGGTAGGGTTGTTTTGCTTTGGGACCCCAAGTGCTTATAACATTACAATTTGCACAAATCAAATGATTAATTGTCGGGTTACTGTGGTCGTGGGAGGGACTCAATTTTTCTGCACTTGTGTGTATGCCCATAATTGCACAAAGGCTAGAATGAAACTTTGCTGGCAGGATTTTCAACAACTGGTTGCATGTATTAAGGGACCCTGGCTCATGGGGGGGACTTTAATACTGTGTTAAGTGTTGATGAACGAACTGGTTCCACTAAGGATACTTTGGTGATGGATTCTTTCAGACACGCTGTCCTCAGTTGTGGATTAACTGATGTTAACTACACTAGTAGGACATTCACATGGACAAATAAACAAGATAATTCTACTAGGGTGATGGCAAAGTTAGATAGAATTCTTGCAAACTCAGAATGGTTGAGCTTATTTCCTACTGCATAAGTCATATTTTTGCCTGAGGGTAGTTTTGACCATAGTCYTGGCCTTTTGAGGATATATGTAACACCCTAATAATTCTCCCTTTTTTTGTAAAATAATTAATTGAAGATTTGGAGAATTATTGACATGTTATCGCCACGTGTGAAAACGTTTAGGCTTATTCAGAATTTTGCAGCGGAAAAACCAAAATCAGAAAATATTTCTACCAAAATGTAAAACTCCGAAATAAAATTCAATTAAAACTCAATCAACAAGTTGGAACMATTTAAGGCCCTTATTTGCAACTAAAGGAAAATTGCTTTTTAAACTTGAAATATCAAAATCGTTCTATAAAGTCTAYGATCCTGAAATAAATAAACAAGGTACGAACGGCTCTCCACTCAACCCATCCGTCCAAGGCTAGTCACCTTATTGCAAATCCTGTGAAAAGTCTGCTCCCCATAATTTCCAAATGAAATAAGGATCATCACAGGTCCACCGAAAGAAAGAAGATGTGGACGACACACACAAACATAAAAACACACAATTAGCAAAGTGGTACATACAACTTCACGGAAACCAGAAAAACACGAACAACATCTCCCCTAAAAACAGACATATCAAGTTTACGACACCTGCCTAAAAATAAAGAAACCCCAACGGTGGTGTTCACAACCACTCAACAACATTTTATACAACCCAATCCATACAACTCAGTCCACAATTATTAACCACAAAATATATACAGCTCTCCAAAGTATCCAATTCTAAAGTCTCCTATTAATATATTAGTATCTCAAGAATAGTTACTCGACTCCAAGCATGACTCAATATATTGTATTATATTAGATATGATTTGAGCAATAAGACAAGTTGTCTAAATCCAGACACACGAGGTTCCATAGTTCAACAGACACACTAGGTGCCACCAATTCAACCAGACACCGAGGTGCCACAGTTCCATCCCCCATGCCTGCCCCGTGAAAGGCATCAAAAGTTCAATAAATTAGGTGCACACGAGCGCGACTCCGTCACCATAATTAGATGAGATCTCAACTAACCCCATTTTGATAAATCATTTGTTTAAAATAAGAAAGAGACGCATTGATTAGACGGCCTAGGAAGGAAAAAATCGCAACCCCAACCCCTGATTGTCAATATCTAGCGTGCACAAATCCAGATTTTATTGCTCATTATTTTATTAATTAACTGTTAATTATGGGACAAGTTCATATGACTCCCTGCAAGACACAAAATCACCCTGTACCAATTTTTAAGCATATTTAATTCCTTTAATTAACAAACTGTTGGACAAGCAACTAACCTCGTCATTAGACATTGAATAGTTCCCTTTACTCAATTCATAAACATATCATGAACGAGTAGTAAATCACCTCATGAGTAAGTTAAGCTGTGACTCCACTTAAATTCAACCAGTATATATTAAATTACCTCATGAAGCAAGTGATACTTACTCACTTAATTCATTCCTGTATTATAAACCACTTCATGGGACAAGTTCACTTGATCCCACTTAATCATCAATAGAATCAAACCAGTTCATAGGACAATGACTATTAACAAGCTTCATATCAATCCTCAAGAAGTAAGACATTTCCACATTTATTCCTCAATTTCACAAACATAGACCAAGATACAAATAAATTTATTCGTGCTACCAAACAATTCTTTGTACGTTTCCTACTCATGCCTCTAAGTTAACAAAGCATCCTCAAGCATACAACAATCAAGGATTCCAAGTAGTACGTACTTGAAAGGAAAATAATCCAGCT
Source organism: Bassia scoparia (assembly GCA_008642245.1). Lineage (NCBI taxonomy): Eukaryota > Viridiplantae > Streptophyta > Magnoliopsida > Caryophyllales > Amaranthaceae > Bassia > Bassia scoparia. The sequence continues at coordinate 3,034 of SNQN01013638.1, read as the reverse complement.
ATTTATTTTCACATCTCAACAATCACACAAAGAATCTTCCTACAACCAAATAGAAATCAATTACTATTGATTCTAACACAAATTACAGCAATATAATTCTTGAAATCACAAAAACTTTAGAAATAACCTCGGACATGTTTTAAAATAAATCTCAATGCTTAGTATAATAAAACCATTCATTGTTTTTAAAACCTTAAAGTCAAATTTATAATGGTTAAAATCACCTTGAATATGTATAATAACTCTGAAAAATAACATAATTAACATATATTTTCGTGGCCAATATTTGATAATTTTAACAACAAAACATATTTCGTAGTCGAAAATTGTCAATTTGATTGAATAATTAGGTAAAATACAAACACCCGAAATTGATGAAATTTTACTCAAGTCTATTACTCTATATAGAATGTCCAAACAAATTTTCGTAAAATTATTGATAATCACAAAAAACAGGAAAAATCAAAAAAGGAATCTGCAACGCGAAACTGTCAATTCAAAAACGATTTTTTTTAAAAATAGTAAAGTGCTTAGAAATTGTTAAAATTTAACAAATTGACAACAGTATAATGAACACTCATTTAAAATTTTTATTAGATAAAAAGAATGTAGACAAAATAATTAAAAATCAATACTAAAAATGGACAGATAATCAAAACGTGCTAAACCGTAATTTGTAATTCAATAAATCTAAAATCCCAATTAAAATCAACATCACAAAAAAACATCAAATTTTGTAATTTATAGTAGATATTTACAAAATTATTACTGGAAACAATTGATTAAAAGAACATCAAGAATTAACAAGTTGAAACAATAAACAAAGAAGAAGAGGAAAGAAGAGAGGACCGACAAAGCGGGCTGGCCGGCGACAGTGGTGGCGTCCATGGCAGCAGCTAGGTGGCAGCAGGCAAACACACACAACAGCACATAACACGACTTCTCTTTGTTTTTTTTTTTTTTTGATAATTGAAGTATGCGTATAAAAATAAGGTTGTGAAAGAAATAAAACTCTTTATTGACTTAGATTTGCTTGGTTTAATTTAGATTTAATTATTTGTAATAAAGAAGAAAAGATAATTCTTTTTATCATGAAATATAATTTGGACGAAAATAAAAATATATTGTTTTTCATGAGATATAATCAATATTATAAATATTTATAAGAAAATATATTCATCAAATATTTGATCGTTTTTATGAAATAAATTGAAATTTATTTATAAGAAAATATATTTATAAATATTCGAAAATTAAGGGGGATTACAATCTAYCCCTCTTAAAAGAAGTTTCGTCCCCGAAACTTGTCCAAAAATCCACAATCTCTCAAGAAAATTTCACTAAGAAAGGTAATTATATTACTATAAACTACTTGTAGCAYTGAAATGACCATACTTGTCACGATTTCACACACTTTATAGTGTGTGATCCCAATAGACTCATGCTTACCAAACCAAAGTCAAGCAACTCAAGCAAGATGCATGTCAAAACAATAAACAAATCCTCTTAAACCAATATGGTGGGTGTTACAATATATGTTGATGTAACTGGCTACAAAACCTTCTGTTTTTTAATGTGTGGACCAAGCATGAGAGGTTTATCGACATTGTTCAAAAGGTCTAGGATATGCAGGTTAAAGGTTTTACCATGTTTTTTGTTCTTTAGAGGTTGAAGGCTTTGAAAAAACCTTTGAAGGATCTGAATATTAGGTTCTTTGATGATGTGTTAGCTGCAGAAAAACAAAGGCATAAAGAGTTATTACGTGCACAACAAATCTTACTCTATGATCCTACTAATAGAGATTATATTCAGCGGGAGTACCAAGCTCATTAGGTTTACAAGGAGGCTCACCAAGTTTGCATTGAATTCTAGAGACAAAAAGCCAAATTTGAGTGGGTGCAAGCTGGTGATGAAAATACTAAGATGTTTTATAATGCGGTGATGTCGGGCTTTTGTGGACCATTTTTCCTGCTTTATGAATGCTAAGAAGGACACTGTTGGTCGAGTTAGATCAAAAATCATTGGCTTAGGTCCTGTTCTGTTAGTGGCACAACAACAACTACTTCACACTGATTTCTCTGATGCTGAGATTAAGGATGCATTCTGGTCTATCTCTGGAATTAAAGCCCCAGGGAGTGATGGTTTTAGTAGTCAGTTTTTCAAAGCTGCTTGGAAGGTAGTGGGCCCTGACATCTGCAAATCCATTAAAGAGTTCTTTCATTCTGGAAAATTACTTTAGGAGGTTGGAGCTACCACCATAACACTTGTACCTAAAGTTGATTGTCCTACCAGGGTTACAGATTACAGACCTATTGCATGTTGTTTAGTGATCTACAAAGCTATTTGTAAGCTTCTTTGTAGTGAACTTTGCAAGGTTCTTCCTAATTTACTCTCTATCAATCAAGGAGCTTTTGTGGCAGGTAGGAACATCACTAATATTATCCTGGTTTGCCAGGATATTGTTAAACACTATACTAGGAAGCATAATGCCAAGGGGTGTGTGTTCAAAGTGGATCTTCAAAAAGCCTATGATACTATTGATTAGTCTTTCCTTGAGAGTTTGCTTCTTGCTTTTCAGTTTCCCACTCATATTGTGAAGCTCATAATGACTTGTGTTACTTCCTCTAAGTTCACCCTTATTAATGACACTTGTCAGGGATTTTTTTGGTGCAAGTAGGGGTTTGAGGCAAGGAGACCCCATTTCTCCACTCCTTTTTGTGTTGTGTATGGAATATTTGAGCAGAACTTTGTAGTACGTTGGTAAGAAACCTGAGTTCAGATTTCATCCCAAATGCAAGTCTCTAGCCTTGAATCAACTAGTTTTGTAGATGACCTTATGTAGTTCTGCAAAGGTCACTTGAGGAGTGTGCATCTTCTGATCAAAGCCTTACTTCACTTTGAGAACATTTCTGGATTACAAGCTAACAGAACTAAATCTGAGGTTTACTTCTCAAACATGCCTTCACTTGATATTGATTTCATACTCAGTCAAACTGGGTTTAAGATGGGAAAATGGCAAACAGGGTTCAAGTAT